>LGRX02035614.1:0-50682 GCA_001247695.2 Cymbomonas tetramitiformis | reverse complement strand
CACTACCCATGACAAAGCCGTGACGACTAGTGATTGTGGGCCATGTGGGGGAGCATAATAAGGTGAGGCGGGCGACCCCCAAGCACCCCTCAAATCATTGCCCACGAGGAACTGGACTAAGCTGTGACGGGCGGTGATTGTGGGCCGTGTGGGGGGGCATGAGGTGAGGCGTGTGACCCCCAAGCACCCCTCAGATCACTGCCCACGGCACGGCCGTCACGGTCAGTGATTGTGGGCCGTGTCGGGGGGCATAAGGTGAGACGTGCGCCCTCCAAGCACCCCTCAGATCACTGCCCACGACACAGGTGTCACGGGCAGTGATTGTGGGCCGTGTGGGGGGGAGCATAAGGTGAGGCGTGTGACCCCCACGCACCCCTCAGATCACTGCCCATGACAAAGCCGTCACGACTAGTGATTGTGGGCCATGTGGGGGAGCATAAGGTGAGGCGTGTGACCCCCAAGCACCCCTCAAATCACTGCCCATGACAGAGCTGTCACGGGCGGTGATCGAGGGCTGTGATGGATACAAGATACCCGCCATAAGATACCATACTCACGCCCCCCACCCTTCCACCATACAGTAATCACTCACCTTTAAGAAAACCGTAGATTCCAGGTCAGCCAGCTTTTCTCATCGAGTTGGGTACCTTCCCCCCCCCAGCGCCAGCGGCCTGTGAGAACGCTATGGATAGTGGACCGCGATCTCGTGAGCCAACAACCCTCTTAACACGCAACTCCCGACCCATGGTCATCCACAACAACCCACCATAAAACATACCTCGGGTTACAGGCGCGTGCCCGGGGAGTTGTCCCCACATATTGAACATTCCAACCTGTCAGAGGAGCTGTCCTCACACCGCACCATACATATTCGGTGTGCCCTACCCACATGCGCCCACGGTCTGCCGCACCAACCCGAAACAACCACATACATCCTACCCACCACACCCCCTCATGGTCGCGTGTCAGAGGAGCTGTCCTCACACCGCACCATATATATTTAGTGTGCCCATCCTACATGCGCCCACGGTCCGCCGCACCGATCCGAAACAATATACGTCTTGTTATGTTTTACTATCAAGACTTACCAAACCAATACATATCTACAAGTGGAGCCACGGGTCCGGGGGCGCGCCTCGAGCCTTGAATCACAAGGACACGCGCACGCCTCTCCTAACCCACCGGCTGTAATCCACAACTACCCCAAAAGAAGATGCCTTGAAGACGAGTAGCCACGGGTTCAGGGGGCGCGCAACGAGCCTTGAATTAGGCCACGCGCACGCCGCTCCCGACCCACCGGCACATCGTCGGGGAAAAGAAATACAACCTTCCGTCATGTAACCTTGCCGGCCGGTCGAAGCAGTACCCTCCCGAGCTGAACACCATCCAGAAACCAACACAAGTGGAACACGCTTGTATGCACGTCTCTTTTTAAGCAACCTCTGACGGCGGAACGTATTACATAAATTAGGTTTAAGATAGGCAATCGGTTTCAGGCATCACAAAAAACTCCCCGGGGGTTCCGCAGGCTCTTCAGGCGCGCCGTCTTCTTCCCCCGCGGGCTCCTCATTGGAGTCCTCATTGAGGTCCAACTCGGCTGCTGCAGCACCGGCTTGACCAGCTTGGCCCACAACCTGCACACGCGAAAACCTGTTCAGATCACTGCCCACGACAAAGTTGTCACGGGCCGTGTCGGGGGGCACGGGGTGAGACGTGTGACCCCGGAGCACCCTTCACTTCACTGCACATCACGACAAAGCTGTCAAGGGCCGTGCTTGTGGACTTGTGGGGGAGCAAGGGAGGGGTTCACCTTCCATGGTCGCAATTGCTTGACCGAGCTCACGCACGCCCAGTCGTTCATGTGTTCATCCCAAATCGCGTGGCGGGCACAACACGCATCTTGTTGGTGACAATTCGCGACTCCGTTCTGACCTGCGTGGGTATCGGCTAAAGGTTACAAGTGTTCAATTGTATCGAAATATTCAGTGCCAGCAGCTATTCAAGATTAGCTTTCATAATATCTGTCCTATATTCAAGGGACCCGGCCCACATACGCCCACGCGTGGTGTGCCACACCAACCCCAAACAAACACATGCATAGTGCTGGCCACACCCCCTTCTGGTCGCGTGTCAGAGGAGCTGTCCTCACATCGCACCATACATATTCAGTGTGCCCAACACACATGCGCCCACGGTATGCCGCACCAACCCAAAACAACCACATACATCCTACAGGCCACACCCCCTTATGGTCGCGTGTCAGAGGAGCTGTCCTCACACCGCACCAAACATTTTCAAGGGGCCCAACCCACATGCGCCCACGGTCTACTCTGCCGCACCAACCCAAAACAACCGCATACATCCTACAGGCCACACCCCCTTATGGTCGCGTGTCAGAGGAGCTGTCCTCACACCGCACCAAACATTTTCAAGGGGCCCAACCCACATGCGCCCACGGTCTGCCGCACCAACCCGAAACAACCGCATACATCCTACAGGGCACACCCCCTCGTTCCGGTCGCGTGTCGGAGGAGCTGTCCTCACACCACACCATACATATTCAGTGTGCCCTACCCACTTACGCCCACGGTTTGCCGCACCAACCCAAAACAACCGCATAGATCCTACAGGGCACACCCCCTCGTTCCGGTCGCGTGTCAGAGGAGTTGTCCTCACACCGCACCATACATATTCAATGTGCCCTACCCATTTACGCCCACGGTCTGCCGCACCAACCCAAAACAACTGCATAGATCCTACAAGGCACACCCCCTTCGTTCCGGTCGCGTGTTAGAGGAGTTGTCCTCACACCGCACCATATATATATTCAGTGTGCCCTACCCACATGCGCCCACGGTCTGCCGCACCGACCCAAAACAACCACATACAGCCTACTGGCCACATCCCCTTCTTCTGGTCGCGTGTCAGAGGAGTTGTCCTCACACCGCACCAAACATATTCAGTGTGCCCTACCCACATGCGCCCACCAGGGCACATATCTTCCTAGAATGACTCTCGGCCCGGAATCAAGAAAAACACGTGTTTTTGCTAATTTTCAAATGTTTTCCATACTTAAGGATGAAAAATCGACCGGCCCGCTTTCGGCCCGGAGCTCTTTTTGGGCGCTGCTCTCGGCCCCGGGCCGGCCAATCCCCATAAGATATGTGCCCTGGCGCCCACGGTCTGCCGCACCGACCCAAAACAACCACATACCGCCTACAGGCCACATCCCCTTCTTCTGGTCGCGTGTCAGAGGAGCTGTCCTCACACCGCACCAAACATATTCAAGGGGCCCAACCCACATGCGCCCACACTCGGTCCGCCACACCTTTGCATCGATCGTTTCTCCCCGTGAAACGGACATATACGCAATACATAAATGGATAGATGTATATATGTGTTTTACTATCACCCCATACCAAACCAATACATATCTGCAAGTGGAGCCACGGGTCCGGGGGCGCGCCTCGAGCCTTGAATCACAAGGACACGCGCACGCCACTCCTAACCCACCGACTGTAATCCACTTCCACCCCAAACGAAAATGGCATGCTTAACAATTAGCCACGGGTACATGGGGGGCGCGCCTCGAGCCTTGAATCAGGACACGCGCACGCCGCTCCCGACCCACCGGCACCTTGTACCTACACCTGTAAACAACTTATAACAATTGCTATTATGCTTTCCGATCTTCGTACTGTTTGCGCGATTAATGCGTCAAGTATAAAGCCTCTTGGCCTTTGATGCTCGTTAGAAATAGTTGCTGACAGTATTCGTAAGTGTATCAAAATAATACAGGCTCTCACCCAGCGACCATTTTTTCTTAGGAATGGGCCTTTTGTTCTTGCAGTTGAAATGGTTCAAGAAGATAGCTCGCTACCCCCTCTCGAGAGCACTTATAAAGAAATGAAGGTAGAAGCACTTACATGGATCTTGCTACAAGGAAAAGAAAGGAATAGTTTGTTAAGACAATCTTGTGTTTGGGCCTGCGTTTTGAGGTGTCGCCACAAAATTTTCCGCTCTTGAATTTTGTATTCGCAGGTCTATACGCGCTAGCAGTGGCTCCGGTTGCACCTATGGGCATCCAACCAAGATGTTAGAACAATAGAAAATATACAAATAGAAAAGAGCACAAATAGAAAAGAGCGATGAGGCATACCTTTAGTGTGTGGCATCTCGGGTTTTTACCGAGATCTCCAAACCGCAGGTTTGGCGCTCTGTTTGAGCTACAGTAGACACTCATATTTAATGAAACAGAGATCTGGCTCCAGCCAGACAAATCACTAAAATCGTGACCCCCCCCGGCCAGCGCCAGCGTGCTAATGAATTCGTTCATTAGAAGGAACGCGATTCATGAGCCAGCCAGCGCCATTCGTTATCTTCCTCAGCCTTACAAACTGAAATTTTCGAGAAAACTGTGTGCTGATTTTTCGAAGTGATAAAATGGACCCAGCGAGTAGGCAACAGCTTAGAGAGCTTCACACGGACATGAAGGACGGCATACTATCACAGTCTCACTACGAAGAACTGCCTGCAATTGCCTAATGCCATGTGCAATAATTAGCCATGTGCACCGCGTCAAGCTATGCCAGCGTCAATTCCTTATTTTAAGATTGCCGAAAGCATGTCAGCCAGCGACGGCCTTCCTTATTTCGGACCTCTTCCTTATTTTTTTTGGTCCAGCCAGCCAACTCACTAAAATCGTGACCCCCAAAACGCTGGCTGGTTCCTTAACCCTTAAACCGTTTCCTATATGACCCAAGGGTACCTAAAATAGATTTATGAAGCCGTCTACAATCCAAAAATGCTTTTGAAAACAGTTTTGAAAAGGTCTCCCTTATGCGCATCAAACTGCGTGCCAAGCGTTCCTCAAAACTGTCGCATGCTTCCAAGATCGAACGATGAAGAGTGTGCAAATCGTTTGACACAACACACGGTTATGGTTTGCGCATATAAATACGCATGCTCAACCCCATTTAGGTCACGTTACATCTTCAACACACAGCTAGGCGTTATGCAAAACATGCTAGGGTCATGATCAGGGTTTACACGTGGCAGTGGATACGCAGTCAGCGCCGCAATGCGTGATATATACATTCATTGGCGACATCGCATTTTCACTCGATGCTCAATTTTGAACAATGCAATACGATGCGCCTTTGAAATACGTTTCAAGTGGTATGCTCAAAACGCAAATCGGCGTTCGTATGCGGCGGATATATGGAGAACACTGACTTCAACCAAAACCAAAAATAGTTATGACGGTTTAGGGGTTAACGGTGAATTCCTTAATACTGAGTGTTTACTGTAAGGCGCTGCAGCTCTGCTGGGGGTACTTGCTGGTGATTGGCCGTGGTGGTGGACATGGCCGCGGAGAGGCTCTGAGGGGGGTTGTCGTGGTCCTCCTCTATCCAGTCGTTGGTTTTCATGAGCACCATCGCAGGGGCAGCGGAGGGTGGATCTGAGATGTCTTCCTCTCTGCCCCGTACGACGACGGGAGCGGCCGGAGTGGGCGGCGGCGCGCTGCCCGTGCGGCGGAATGACGCAGGGATGTGGCGGTGATTAACCATGCTGCGGGCCATGTAGGAGTGGTGGTGGATGGGATGCACTACGGGAGCACTTCATTTTTGTCGCGAGGTCTTTTTTTTGTCGCACCGTGCGACAAAACTGCAATTATACCGTGCGACAGAAATGAGCGTTGCGCTCATTTCTGTCGCACCTGCGACAAACATGAGCGCAACGCTCATTTTTGTCGTGAAAATTCACAGAAAATTTCCGAAAATGAAATTAAGCTAGGGGGAACACAAACGAATAGTACCGCGATTATGACTTAAAAAACAAAAATACTGAACGAGTAGTACCGCGAATATTACATAAAACACAGGTGTATTATACGATCACTTGGGGACATTCATATAGCACGAGGCATACATGAGTAGCAAGCAAGCAAGCATTTCAGATGGATAAAGATGACGCCATCGTACAACAAGCACTGAATATCATTGACTTCCTGCAGCCAGATCATTGGTTCATGGGGAACCCTCGAGGGCGTCATCATAATGCGTTACGCTTCCGTCCGGCGATACAGTGACTCCCCCTTCCGCTGACATGCACTAACTGTATGTATGTGACACCTTGCATGGAACCCACATGCATCTGGACGAGTACGACACCATCCACATCTTTACTACTACGCTGCATCGATCGCGTCGTCGACTCCATGCGCATACATATGGGCAACGGGTAGCCACCCAGAGACAGCGCAGCTTGGACCCCACCCGCAACAGGCTGGCGCAAAGAAAACAAAGTCGGTATACCACCGGCGCGGATACTTTGAGAACTTTTCCGACATCTACGCCTTCGCGAGACTGAAGACCCGCTTAAGATTCCCGGTTAGCACCCTCCGTGGACGAAGAGGTGCCCGGGTAGCGGTAGGACAATGATGCAAAAGAGGAACCAGAGAACCTAAAGACTGGAACTTAGATTGATTCCTTAGTGGGAGTAATCCCAGGAGGTATATCACTCCTAAGGGGGAGAGAATTGTGCCAGGAGGCACTGCGTGATTGACGGAGTTGAGTCATCGTAAGAGAATCGTGGGGTTGCACGGTGACAGTGAAATTGGGTTTGCGAATACGAGAAGAATGAGTACCAGGTGTCCGGGGTATGATAATATGACAGTATGACAGTATGAAAGTACAGTATTATGACAGTACCGTATGACAGTCATGGTGACACTTGGTCAGACCATCGGACTACGGTCGAATTCGGGTTCAGATTGAAGAGACGATGAAAATGAGTATCAGATGTCTGGGGGTTGACAATGTGACCCGATGACGGCATGACATTACAGTAAACACTCGATTTTAAGAAAACAGGAATTTTAGGTCAGCCTAGCAACTTTCTTATTTATATAGAGATCTTAAATATGGAGTGTTATGTGTTAAATATTGTGAAGAAATCAAAAAAGCTGGCTACTTTCTTATTGGCGGGTTTTCTTATTACTGAGTGATTACTGTATGACAGCATGACATCATGACAGTATGACAGTACTGTATGACCGTCATCGGGATAGTTCGTCAACGAGACACCATAATCGAAGATGTAGCATCGAATCAGAAATGGAATGAATCGAGATATGATCGGGTCAGAACCGAACGGTGCATCGTGATATGACATCGGGTAGTTGGGTCGGTGGACCGAGTTGCCCGAGTTGCAATAAGTAGAGCACTTGAGAAGTGTACGGTCTTCAGAACTCAGATCGCAACGAACGTTAGCACCTAACTAATCTGGCCCTGTTCCAGTGATATAATGCAAAAATAATATTGTACCTTTACATGTTCAAACAAAAACAACGTCTGAGTATATTAGTCTAGTGCCCCGGCACAGACGATCTCGCTCTATAAAAAACTTCACAGGTAGGTCCGACGTGGTCAGCGTGGACGTCGACCTTCCCTAGGGGGGTTGTGCTAGGAGGCGAGTAAAGGGCTAAGTACAAAATAGTACAGTGCTCGGTACGGAGTACACTAGAGAACCGATATGACTGTGAAAGGCTCGAGACTGTTTACGGAGTATAATAAGAGTACAGTAAGTTCCGAGTTGAATTCCGAGTTGAGTTCTGAGATGCATAAGAGCTCAGGTGTTGCCAGTTTCGGAGAAGACAACCGAGCTGCGAACTGAAAAGTAAGATAGTAATTGTAAATAATGTAGACAGCCGAAATCGCTACCTTGTATTGAAAGCATACACCCGCGAATATAGAAAGCATATTCGACGAGTTAAACAATCGTAGTATCGAAATCATACTCGTGCGGGCGTTAGAGATATAGTATAGAATAATTAAGAAGATATGAGAATAGAAGAGCTGGAGAGTGTAGCCTCCTACAAATAGGGATGACACGTGCGTGAATAGTGCACATAGACCTGCACATCCGCCTCTGCAAGCTTTTGAAGAATCACAAAGCTGAAATAAGTGTCCACGAGTTGTGAGAAAGTTGAGATGCACGCGGGGAGGTTATCAGGGCCGTTGATAACGGCAAGGGACGTGGCGACGGCGATCGCGATCTCGGACTTCTTAGCAGGTACCGACGTACCCTTTCGAGTTGCTTGAAAGTGCTGTCGGTGGGCACGATGTACACTTGACCGTCGCCATCACGCACCGGCATGTGTACAGGCGCTTTCATTGCATAAGCCATGCCGTTAAGCTCGAAGCGGGGCGGTATGGACATGGTCACCCAAAGAATATAATATCCAAGCATACACAAGTATCAATTGCTTTACTGTAGACCTTCAAGTGCACGAAATATTGAGATTTCCGGTCATCATGCACGATGTCGTACGATCGATTACCAAATAAACAACAAGCGTGAATTTCGGGGGGAATGCAGATTTTCACGGGTGTGAGGCCTTGATAACCTTATATTGGCGATGTGTCATAATGGGCAACAAATATTTAGATTAGGTCCCAATAAGTAAACATATCGATGCATATGCCTTGGGGTGATGACCCTCTACTAAGACTAACGGGTCTCCGCGTGTTGGGTACTTGAGATAGTACCGAGCAAGACGCGATATCTGAGTCGGGTGTGTCTGGTCATACTCCCACATTTTGATTGAAATCACCTACATGTTTTTGTCAATTAACTTTATTAGATTTTCCCGTTGTTTTTGGTCCCTAAATTGTTATATAGTTTCATATCTAACAAAATTTTGATAAATTTTGACGTATCGTATTTTCATCAAAATATGACAAATTTTGGGGCTGGTTGAGCCCCCTAAAATTTGAATAGAATTCACAAAAGTTCTGGGAGGGGGCAAGATCTTTCCCAACATAATATTTTCCCGCCCCGGCAAACCGTGTACGTGCGAAGAACACAACATGCGCAGCGCGTAATGAAGCATAGTCCCGGATTCTCTGTCAAATCAGCACCCATATTGAAAATGCAAAAAAATTTAGTGCATGGTCGCGAAGCGTGTGATCAATGCATCATGCGATCGATGGGCTGTAACCGTCTAACCGCGGGGCTGCAAACGCGATAACAAATAATGAAGGGCATTCACGCCTGCACAATCGCGCGCGTATCGTCGTGCTTGACGAGTGCTGCGCGAATAAGCGCAGCGAGCTCGACATGTCATTCATCACAACTGCAGAGCTGTTTGGTCATCGCCGTTTCGGGCAGGATATTCACATTCATTTCGAATCGTATTATGAATGGCAATTTGTACCATTTGCTAATGGGAACATGTACTGTGTACGCCGCGCATCAGGCATCCACAACAGAAGGTATGTCCATGCATGAACAGCCGCCATTCGCGTGTGTTCTTGCTTAACTTCTGTCGTACAACAGTTCACTTGCACTCGAACGATTTATACATTCCGTTTGCAAGGATGGCATCGACGTAACTGTGCAGGTATAACCTGTAACCCTCCTATCGCGAATTTTGTTTGCGTACGTAACACGAACCACGTGCGCAACAATGTCTTTGTGCAATGGGAAGGGAGAACCGATTGACCGAGAGCCAGACGAAGCATGCGTCGCAAGAGCAAAGGCTTTTTTGATGAGCTGCAGTTCAGTGAGGATAAACGATTCAAACGAGGACACCGTGTCTTTACTTCCAGTGGTGGAGTCCGCCTGTGGAAATTTAGCTGCAGATCCTCGCTATGCATACCAAACTGTGGTACGATGCATACGCACATGCTTGATGGCGACGTTTTGCTGTTCGATGCGCATACCTCAAAGTTACTCAGATGTTGGTGGGAATTGAGCAAACTCAATGAAAAACTGATACATCGCATATGTGCATGCTCTGCGCTAACATGTTGTGCGTATGCTGTGTTCGTTGTGGGTGTTGCATGGGTGCTCCGTGTGTCATTTTATTACAGGCTATGTTCGGATGGTATGTATCATGGTACTGTGTGTAGGTGTGTTGTAAGACAATGCTACGCCACCTATTCACTCAGTCATCAATTTTCCATGCTTCATATCCATCCATCCATCCATCCGTTCATTCATGGATTCTTCCATTCATTCATCTTGCACTTACACCGTTGGTGGGTTGGAGGGGGGCTGGGCGATCGTCTTCGCATCGATATTTGTATGTGCATCGCATGCGTTCATATGCACGCGCGCGTGCGTGCGCATTTGCGACATCGTCGCAGTAACATTATTCTTTTGCACATTCGATTACACTGATGTGCCGGCGCGCTCAATCGGGCGATAATGATATAGACTTCATTACACTTACATTTACATGCATGGTCAAAGGTACCACCGTCATTCGCGGCGCAGTGTCGAACGGTATGAAGGGCTTTGCAGACATCAACGTCTAAGCTAATAACAGGTTGATGGGGGCATGCGCCCGATATGCACTTTCTTCATATCGATGTAGTGGCCATATTTCAAGTGATCATATACATGACTAGCTTTTAACGCGTGTACTGATCCGTCTACACTTCATCGTGATGCGATGGGAGTATACACACGCATTGCCGCATATGCAATACGCAAATGACGTATTCATTAATCATGATTTCGACAAACAACATTATTTGCACAACTTATCGAAAACTAATTGCGTGTTGGTATGGGTTTATATACATATATCGTCGCAGTTTCACCCATCGGTTCAAGGACTTTCAAGTGCATGGGTACAATCGAGACTGAGAATGGGCCACACCGATGAAGTGGGATCATCGATAAACAATGGCAGCCGGCGATCAAGGGATGGCGTCGATGTTGAGGCCAATCTTCATCGCACAAGTGCACTCCACGACGACATATTCGACGCTGGTGCGTATTCGTGATTGTATGGAACCGTGTGTAAACCAAAATTGAAAAAACACATAATAAAGCAGGGTATATATTCATCTGCGCCGCGTTTCGCTTAGTCGATACCAATCGACAACTTTGCGTATGCATTCCGCCTGCACGCACGCCTGCAGGATGGGATCAATGCGCATCATGCAGCAAATACAGCATGCATTTGAGTATCATCCGTGTGTAAACGAGCAAGCTGAATCCAAAGCTCAGCTCATGACGACACATATGCAACACACCTATCATAAATTCAGTATCGACTTGATTGTAAGTGGTCACTGCGACGGTTGCCAAAATATTGCAATTATATTATATGCGCACAGTGAACGTTCTGTTCCTGACGATCACGTGCAAGTTCAACTTCAAACTATTGATTTCTGAGGGTATACACGTTGTCAAAACAACTGCCTGCCTGCATGTATGCATAACACAACATTTGTTATACATGCATGTATGAAAATCTCGTGATGCATGATACTGCAATCTGAATATGAAGCGACCTTCGCTCATACTCATGTGTGTCTCGCACTGTGAATCCCTTCGTGTGTAGCCTTGTATCCCGCGTCTCGTGTGTAGCCTTGTATCCCGTGTATTAGCGTCGTAATTATCACAGTCTGACTTAATTTTTGGATGCCCCTGTTGCTTGGTACAAACAACACAATGCGTGGTGGTAAGTCAGAGTGGATACTAATATATACAGCATGCATATTGATTCGGCACACACTCGTTGAAGAACGTGAAGAAAAACATGTGTACAGCACTAATAGATCTAGCATTACCTTATAGGCTACGATTGGCCCTTTCGCCTTTCATGCGTAGACGATTTAAAATCCGGGTGAGTTCAACTTTTGACTGCACATTTCGAAATGCGTGTACAATGTACTATGTAGCGAATGGACTTTCCATGATACAAAGGGAGCGCATTCACACACCTTTGTATGTATCCGATCTATCATTGAGCAATGCATGCAACTCTAATGCAACTTGCCATCAGAATGAACGTTCCGAACTTATAGTATGAACATGTGCATGACCTTCACCAAATATGTGATGCACGCACGAATGAATCATATGTAAGTCATCGCGGGGGCAGGGTCTGTGTGTGTGTGTGTGTGCCATATGTGTGTGTCACAAGCTGTTGGTGATTCCGTTGATACATCGTTCAACCTCACATCACTTCCTCGAATCTTATAGCCAGTAGAATTTCCCACATGGATGAACGTGCAATATATATCGGATTTCCCCAAAACTTACTTCAAATTGTAAAATGGTCGATGAGTCTCCACAAGTCATGTCCGAGTCTCCAAAATCGCTTGGGCTAGATCTGACAGAGAAAGTGGAGCATGGTGAGTTACTGCTGGTGTCAATAAATGGCTCCAGATGCAAACATTACTTGATACTAAATTTGTAGGCAGTCAACATGTACGTTATTGTGTATATTATACATTTTCATGTACAATAATATCCGAAGATAATATGATCTTGATAGGCACCCTGCAAATACTTACGAACCCGTTGCGTTGGTACAACATGCCGCAAATATGAACAGTTCACACACACACACACTGAACGGCATGAGGCGCGTCAACTG
The DNA here is from genome assembly GCA_001247695.2 of Cymbomonas tetramitiformis. Classification (NCBI taxonomy): domain Eukaryota; kingdom Viridiplantae; phylum Chlorophyta; class Pyramimonadophyceae; order Pyramimonadales; family Pyramimonadaceae; genus Cymbomonas; species Cymbomonas tetramitiformis. The sequence continues at coordinate 38,279 of LGRX02035614.1, read as the reverse complement.
AAGCCAGCCCATCACCGTCAAAGTGTGTGTGTGCGCACACACATACACACAACTATACATATTCGTATGCATGTGGATAACGCTGACGATTCATGAAGTATCCTCATTGATGGATAGCTTCAGACCTTATACAAAATCGATTGCTCAAATGACATGCATCTTGAGGGTTGTATCAAGAATTATATGCATATGCACATAATTATGCATCGTTTTGTATTGCGCATGTGTATGCCTAAATATACAGTTGCTGCAGATGAACAAGGAAATCTGCAACCATTGTCGAAGCGGCGCTGCGGAGAGGAATAGCAATTCCCAAATATAAGCATAATGATGCTCGTGATTAAATTAAAAAGTGCACTGACGCGACATTACGCAGGCCGAGGACAAAATGAGTAGCTTCAGAGGGTGGCGTATCTCATGCTTTTTGGTATCACCAAACTGACACTCAGCAGATCGTGCTTGAGGGAAAGAATGCAAGCAACATTCTAGGGCCTATTATCAGTGCAATTACCACAAGTATTAACGTACTAGCTGTTATTTGCATTATACCAACAACAATAATAAACAAGAGTTAAGATATCCCGAATGTAAATGCAAATACCACATCAAATGTACAGTGATTTAATAGCTTTTCGGTGCCTCAGCACTGCTTCAGTTTATGGTGCGCTGAGCACACCAGTCTGTACATTTGCTGCCCGTCATTCTAGGAGGACTAAATTCAATTAAGAGCGGCACTCGAAATCATTCCTCACACTCCCATATCATACATGCACACAATTCTGGCTGAATTCTCCTATCTCACATTACATGCTAACCTGTAGTGGGGAGAACTTTACTTTGCCCAGCGTGGACTTCATGGTATGCAAGCATTTATTGCCTTAGATATTCGACATATTATCGAAACCACCTTCATTGGATCTAGTGGTAGCATGGGAGGAGTCGAACTTGTTGCTGTTACTGTACCGCCTTGGGACGGTAGTGTTAACCATAATGCTTATACATAAGGCCAAATACGATTATTTGCTCATTGCACATACGACACAACACATATTGCTCAAATTATACATGAAGAATCTGGAGGATATGGCTGTAGACCTGAGCGGTGCTTACTTATACATGAAGAATCTGGAGGATATGGCTGTAGACCGGAGCGGACTGTCAAGTATCTAGTAGTGTTTAAAGGTATAGCAAATACTGGTCGTCTAGGTTTTGCCCACGCAGGCTGCGACTTAAGGAGAAACCCAAGCGGTGGGAGCAGGTGAGAATGGCAGGATCTCTGGTCGCGACAATCCTTCTGGCTGACCCACATTATACACTACTCGTGGACACGCCTCATCCAATTCGTATGAGCTATAGTAACAGACCCCTGTTTAACATACAACAAGCCAGATGTATAGCACATTTTGAACATGGCAGTTTCGGACCCCTAAACACAATGAGAATATGCCCTGTAATGTCGATAATACTATATATCTCAACTTGTTAACAGACAGTGGAGAAGGAATATAACAAATATAAGAGATGGACACAAGTCCTCACGATGCCGTTCAACTTTAGGTTCGTAGAGCCATATGATCCTCAAATTGTCAGGGGTCCACATGAGCTCTGGGATATTTTGAATCTTGGGGAAATTCGGGGTGGCAGGTTCCGTAGCAGGAGAAATGTGCTTACATTATTGCTTGTTAATTTCCTTTGTTGGGTTGACAAGGTGCAATAATTAAATAAGTAATTCGTTTCTGCTGGCCAATCTTGGGCGGTCCGAATCAATTTATTTCGTTGTTTTCCTTTCTTACATCAATTCTGAGGGAAATAATTATTCCTAATCATTTACTATAAAAGCAATAATGTAAGCGCAGTATTCCAAAAACACTCTCATGATTGCCAGGAGAAAGTCGCTACTGAGTATTGATCGTCACTGTTTGATATCCAAAACCCATCACATACCTATGGAACAGAGGTGAGCTATTCCACAAAGTGAGGACATCTATGCCATGAAAAAACCGTCCAAAACGGTAAGCAGGATGTGCTTCTGCGCATTGTATTGTTCTCATATAATGCAGGTTTATGAGCTTTTGAAAGTCTTGACTTCGAGTTTTAATATGAACACAAGCAACGACAGAACCTGGCGCTGGCAATCTTTCCTTTTCCACCTCCCTCCCCTGGCTTTGCACTCCTCTCAGATCCAGAAATCTGAGCAGGTGACGGTCGCACATGCTGTAGGTGCATCTTTCCCGAGGGCCACTATTTACCTCTTCAAAATCGTTTTCACACTGGACAGGGTTTTCCTGCTTCGACGAGCTGCAGAGTCCGCTTGAAATTTGTGGTCTTTAAGTGCTCTGGCCCCAAAATCCTCTCACAGATGCTAATGCTGCGACGCAGACACGTTTTCGCCTCCTCCTGGTTGTCCGTTCTCCAGCAAAGCAAAGCAAGGTTGCTCAAGGCTGTAGCCACATTTGAATGATGCCTTCCGTGGACACCCTCGTAGATGAACAAGGTTTTCTCAAGGTACATCTTCGCCCCAACAAAATCACCTTTTGCTGCAGTCATCTTCCACCCCCCCAACGTCAAGAACCTTTGGCAGTGTCCACATGCCACTGCTATAATGGGAGTGGGAAAACTTGCTATTTTTCAAAGCTGCTCAGCAAACAGTGCACCTCTCGAGTGTAAGCGAGCCTACGCAGCAGAGTGCCCCCACTGCGTCCCTTTTGGCGCGGAGTGCACCCGGGAGGGGGTTGTGGACAACCATCCCCTGGGTTCAACTACTCCGGTACGCCCCTGCAGAGAACGCTCCGGAGACCCTCCGCAAGTCACCCCCTGGTGTTGGTGCTCTTCCCTGCCACCCCACAGCTGCAGAGCATGCTCCAGAGTGGGCAGCGTCCCGGATGACCAATCTTTGCGAAGATGGCGAAGCCCTCTTTGGCATCTTTCTCAAGGAACCCCTATGCAGAGCATGCTCCTAAGTACGACAAGGGTATCAGTTTCAAGAGCATCCTCGAGGTTGCTCAGATTCACAGGTGTCCGTACGAACCAGGTCCAGAGCCATGCACTGTTCCGAAAACACCGCATGCGCAAATTCTCTGCAGAAGCTTCCCGGGAACGACAAGATGTGCCAGGGAATCATAGAGTGTTCAACTTCCCGTACAGTGCTGGTAACTCCCATTTTTCCCTGTATGCTTAGTCTTCCACAGAGCTAGGGGAAACAGTGCTTAGGATTTCAGAAGATCCTCATGCCCCATCCCCACAGGATGAAAAATTGAAGATCGGTCGCCATTTCCCGACGATAACAGCGGCAAGGGTGGCGTGGGGAACACGATCTACAGGCTGCAGGGAGGCCCGGCTTGCTCGAGGCCTTACATCTGAGCAAAGAAGCAAGGTTGTTTGCCTCAACTGCTGTGGCGGTGTGCATTTGGCCATACGATGCCTCCGTCAGCGTGAGGCTCTCACGCCAATAGCCCTCGGCAGCATCCAGATCTCCCTTCAGCTTGCACACCCGTGCCATCTTCCGGAGCTCATCCCGCACTGCCTCCTCGCTTCTAGAGCTCTCTTTCTGTGCCTGTTTTACTACGCTCTTCATCAGCAGGTCCTTGACTTCCTTGTTGAGCTCCGGGAACGGACTATTCCGGGTGAGATCTGGGATAATGATCTCGGTGTCCCCACGCTGTACCGGTTGCGCCTGCGGTATCGGCAGCTCCCACGGATCCCTGCTCAGTCGTGGCTATATCTCCGCCCAGAGGCAGCTCCCTCGACTCTACTTAGTTGCAGTTCTCGCAGTTCTTTTCAACACTGGAGAGACAACGAGACCCTGTTGACTGAGAAAGAACCTCCAAAGCACGAGGCCCAGCATCAACACCCGCTGGCCAGGCTACCACTGGCCTTTCTCAGCAGGTACTTAGGCGCACTGCTTTTAGCAACAGCTGTTATCTGTTGAGATTAGACTACAGCGAGGGCGTCGAGGACTGGTCAAGGCAACGGTGACGAGTGAAAATAAAATAACACCAGCTGAATCGAATCGCTTCAGCCATCGCGATCTGTGCTCTAGAAGCAACAAAGCTGTTAACGCAGGTGCCGAGAGGAAACTTGCGGGGACAATCTGCCTGTGCGCAAAAACAAGTGAAGGAAAGGGAGTGTCGACGAACGATAAGCGGACTGAGGCGGCGGTTTTGTAAAAAGCGCCCGCTATGAACGTCATGAGTGTTTGAATGCAGTCGCAGGTGTGGCCTCGCAGCCGGGTACCTAAAGGAGCGGGGCAAGGATTGGAAAAAAGAAGGAGCCGGCTTGAAGAGGGAGAGCGCAAAAAGCAGGGAGATGATTACCTTCTGGACGTCCACGGTCAAAATTACATCACGTATCTGGCTCCAGTCAAGGTCAGGACGACACATCTCTAAGCTTCCCTCCCGGACTTTGTGTGTCTTCCAGGCGGTGTATAAGCAGCGCAGATCGGTGAGAGTATCTCCCCGTCGGTCCAAGTACAGCACGGTACGCTCCGTTTTCCTGCGAGAAGCCGATACCCTCCTTCTTCCTTGTAGTGAACGGTCACAACCACAGCTTTTGTAGGGAACGCACTACGTCCGTCGTGTGAACATAACAAAACGCGCAATCGAGGGAGCAGAGACCAGCAAGCACCTGACGGTTTCTTCTAGGCTGCATTCGAGATTTTCTTCGACAGGGATTTCATCTTGCTCAACAAAAATGTCCATCCAGATGACCAGGTCTGGTGCGTGACTATCGACATCGTACTGGAAATGCTGCTTCAGGGAGTGAACCATGTCGGAGAAGCCCGCACTTTTGGTGAAAGTGACCAGCACGTGCGGCAGGCGCACGTACTTGATTGGGACGAGGTCGATGTATTTGCAACGCATTGGTTTAATAGCCGGCTTGATCACCTGGTCTACTAAGTCCTGCACTGTAAAGTCGATTTTATCTTTGAAGTGTTCGGCTTGAAGCTGCTCATTCAACTCGACCAGATATCTCAACAGAACCCCACACTGCCCCTCCGACCTAACCGTCGGCGGCTCTAAATCTTCGACTGAATTGACTGAATTATCTATGAACTTTTGAGAACGTGAGCTTCCACACCCCATGACTGCACCTCAGACGACCGACGACCCTGCACAAACACACAAATCGCCGGGAACCATCATTCTTACTTGCTGTTGCTGTTCACGTCCAAAATTCGCGAAACAAGTTCAGGATGGGTGAAAGGATATTTAGAAGCGCTAGGCAGGAGGCATCAAAATAGTTACAACTTCAGCTCCTGGTTGCTTAAGACAGTTTGTTCTGGAATATCGAGATAGCAACTTCAAGATATGTCACTCTGAGACCGACTTCTGTCCTTGCTTCTTCCAGCCGGGACCCCGTCACGAAAAGTTATATTTCCAAAAATACCACTACCACTTCAGGACGAACAAAATCTTACCTTGGTAGGAAAGGATTCTAAACGGAATGGAAGAAATTGTCAGTACTCATATTCAGGAAGATAGTAAGGAGATATCAGAACGTGTCGGGCAGGAGGCATAGAAATAGTTTCAGCTACGTCTCCCGGTTGCTTAACTCAGCTTGTGTCGGGATATCGAGATGTCAATCTCAGGGAATATCCCTCTGAGGCCGATTTTTGTCCTTGCTTTCAGCCGGGACCCCGTCACGAAAAGATGTGTTTTCAGAATTGCCACAAGAGGGCTAAGGATTATAGACACGGGCCACCATAGGATTCCCTGGTTCAGAGAGGAATCTAAGCGAAATTGACGAAAATGTCAGCGACGTCAGTTCAAGCTCTCGCAGTCTTCGCGTTAACATGTTTGAAAAAGGAAACTTCAAGTGGAAGAGCTGCAAAACACGATTATTTCGTCACCTTTGGACACTACTATCCGCACAGAAACAAGCGAGCGCATTAAGTAGAAATCAACATTATCCATGGCAGAAAATATCTGACAAGATTTCAAAAGCTCTGGGCCGTTGAAAGTCAGGCGAGCCGAGGATTAAAAACACCAGGGTCAGCGCGTGTTCGTCGTGTTTCGGGAGAGAAGTCAACCAGATAGTGCTACCGTACATCAACCACACTTCTAGGTTGGCAAATCCTCTCGGTTTTGGCTCTAGCATACGTACCAGGCATAAATTATGAATTGACACATCCTCTAGGAATTTTCCTCCGCGTATTACATTGTGAGAACAGGTCCAGCGCAACAGTGAAACGGAGAGCAACTCGAATACGAATGCCAATGCGGACGACGACACAGACTTTAGAAGGAGTGTTCAGACGCGACACCCGGGTGTTAACTAGTACCTTATCCAAGTAGATCCAGTTGCACTTAGCAAGTCGTGGGTCAGAGCTCTGAGCAGTGAGAATCTCTCTCACACGCAGCCGACGAGGATGTCAGTTTTCCTCCCCAAAATGCCGAAAGGCGGGAGAAGCAAGGTCCATAAGTTGCGCCGCTCTTTCCTTGAGAAACTGTACACAATTTGTGCTGTTCCTACCCATAAGACTGCGCGGCCATGGTTGCTGTTATCTCTCTGTGAACGGTCAGTTACGACCTCCAAATTTGGATTTGTGCATCAGAGTCTCAAATATACATTTCCGTGGCGAGCAGTCGCCACGGTGTTGGATATGAAATTTTGCAGAGTATCTAGAAGCAACGATATGTACGCAGAGTTTATAGAATACCACCCACTGCAGTGAATTGCAAACGTTTGACGTTGCCAACGTTTCAGATATCAATTTCCCCAGTGTCCAGCATATCGAGCTATGTGTATATGACTTTAAATTTTCAGAGTATCAAACGGAAGTGAACATATCACAAGCTTCAATCGATTACTATAAAGGAGCTGGGAAACTCTTTCAAGACTGTTCTGATTTTCTCGTGTGGAACATAATTTTAACTGCTAGGCGCCTATAACCTTTTTTCTGCATCGCCGGTCTGCTAGAGTTAGAGTGAAAATCATTCAGTCCTATCGTATGCTATGCTATGCTATATCGTTGTAAATTGCTAGTCATGGAAAATTAAATATTACTTGTTTACTTGTACGACAAATATTTTTTTATACTGTAGGAAGCCTTGGACCTATCGAGGGACCCCAAGAAGCGTTCATAACGAAAGCATATTTAACGGGGGTCCCGTGATCGGAAATGTCTATCGAAAATGTGGTCGAATTATTCTCCCGCGATCTGTCCTGATTCTGCGTGCTGGCCGCGGGGGTCCCGTGAAAGGATTTATAATATACAAATTTATATTTGCAAACTGTACGCCTCGTTTGTGCCATATAATTTTCGATTCGTGACGTATAATTCTAGCAAAAATACCCCCACGTGAAGATCTTGCGGTGGGAATATCAAGTTTCCAAAAAAATCGATCGCGCGATCGAACGCGCGGGGTTTGCGCGGGATTCCCTTGATAGGGCCCCCGCTTTCTAGTCCTGGTCGCTGGTGGGTATATTGTGCTGTAGTTCTGGTAGTATTTTATAATTATATAGGATCAACTAAAAGCGAAAGCCAAAGGCGTCCATGCCGCGCCGCGCCAGAGCCACAAAGCACAAACCCATCGCATGAAAGATGATCGTAATCGTTGATGATCGTCGTAAACTCGCGAAGTCGCGATAGCAGGAATATAGCAGCAGATGGAGAGAAGATTTATGTCTTTTATGGCTGACGACAGTGAGTGACTGAGTGTGGGTTTTGTTTAGTGGACGAAACGTAAATGCATTTACGAAACAGTGTCATCACAAAAATTACGCGGTCCAGATGGGAAGATACTATCTGACGATTATACTGATTTTTCTGATCGTGTATCCGCTCGGGGCATTCATAAATGCATTTATGAATTCATAAATGCATTTATGATTTTTGACCCAAAGAAATCATAAATGCATTTACGAATTCATAAATGCATTTATGAAACAGCATATTGTGTCCACGTCTGCGACAGACTGTCTGTCGACGTGTCCCATCACGTGAGACCTCATAAAAGCGTTTTGGCAATCATAACGCAGTTTTGTCCAAAATCATAATGACGGGGGGGGGCGTCTTCATGATTTTTGCCAAAACGTGTTTATGAATTCGTAAGCCAGCGTCAGCCAGATGTGAAATGTGAAATTGATGAGGGATTTTTCCGAGCGACCCGAGATGTCGAATTTCTTTTGAAGTTCAAATCCACGCGACACGCGAACAGTGTCTTGCAGTTTCATGCAGTGTCGTTGTCGATGTCGCTGTCGATGTCGCTGTCGTTCGGCATTTGCTGACAGCGTGATGACTTAAATTAATTTACCCCGGGAGCCCCAAGGCGGGCCCCGGCTACCGAACGATTAAGGGCAGTCCATGTCCCAAAAGTCACTATCAGACAGACACGCATCAACTCAACCTGAACTAGTTCTTGAAGATCGCCAGGACAATCACTCCTAACTCAATGATCGAGACAATCTACAAATCCTAACAAGTAGCCTCCGCGCACTCCATGACCGTCACCCTCCGCTCCCCGCACTCCTCCTGCACCACCACCCCCACCCCCAAGTCCGGGCACACTAACAAGAAGCAAGATATATATATATGGGTATATCTCCTAATCGTCAAAGTCCCACTATGGCGGGACTTCAGAAATCTGACTGATTTAATCGATCACCACCTTTGGTATATTGAGCAAACCCATGCTTTATGAAGCAAATGTTGAACCTTAGGACTGCAGTGGGTGGTCATTTAGGGGGTTGGGGCGACGGGCCCCAATGTGTGGTTCAAACTGACCCGTATGCGCCTCAACTTCAAGCAGATTTCACGTCGGTAATCGAGGGTCATTTGGGACTTCGTCCTTTCAACATTCATTGATTAAAATTCGTATAGCGGTCGTATTTTACATGCCCCAAGGTCACTACAATGTTGATCGGGATGCATGTAGATGCAATTTCGTAACATAAAACTCCAAGGGAAGGCATTAGACCAAGCGATAGCATGCATGGCAATGCGACACCCCTAATTTTGTAGAGTAGCAACCATACCCCCTGATGCCAATTTGTGCCGGGAAGCCGCATATGTGAATCGCATCATGCATGTGGCGATTGCCCCTCCCCTTTAGATAACCCTTATAGGTTCCCCCCACATTGACACTTCAATCTACCCATCCTCGAGGTGCAGGGGGTGCATAAAGACGGTATGATAGGGGTAATCATGGTGGCATATACATGTCATAGGGGGTATGCCATCACGCACCAGTTTTACGTCCAAAATGACCCCAGCAGCAAAAAAATAAGTGCGCCATCCCCCGGCCCAACAAAATAGGGTCCAAACGCCTCGAAATGACCCGGGGTATGCATAGTTCCGACACATGACCGGTGCGCTATGCGCCTTACCCTCGGGGCACCCGCCGTGTGCCCCCGCAGGGCTCGAACCTGTGACCTTCGGTAGTTCCAAAATGCAATGCCCAACGCAGTACCGACTGTATCAATTTTTCGCCGGCCCCACCGTCGCGTTATCTATAACGCGCCTCCTAGATATATATACCTGGATGAAGAAGAAGTTGGATGTTTTCGATCGTAGTGTGAAGTCCCAGTATTACGGGACTTCGAGAAAACGATTAAGAGATATATGTCGGGTGCGTGGAAGCAGAACAGTCTCGCAGGGGCGGGTGTTCTCGGATACTAAGATGATATAAAATACTTAGTTGAGTGTTTTATAGCACACTGACAACTGTGACAACGGACACTGGTGACATCTCGGGCTGAGGGGTGACAGACAGGAGACCCACTGTGCCCCCCCCTTACAGTGGGGGGGGCAAGATTGGGCTCCCCGTGACACACCACGAAAACCAGCGTTAACCTATGGCAATACCAGTGTCAATGGGTGCGCGCCGAACCATCGGGGGGGGGACAGAATGCACCGGGAGAAAAGGGGGGTGAACTGAGTTAAAGTTGCCCTATCATTTAGTGACCCGCAAGTCGTCCCATAATGCCCCTCAGCTTTCGGTTCAGTTTGAGATTGCTATGTGATACTAGTAAGATGCATGCCAATGTCTAGAGATGCAAAAATGATCAAGTTCGTCAATGGTGGGCAGAGGAAATCCAACGAGTGCAGATCAAGGCCGAGTCCCCATGAGCGACGGTGCTCATTGTCCACCCCACCCCTGTGTTCCGTCTCCTCCGGGCAACCCGCAACTTCCATCGGAAACCCGTTGCCTCGTGGAATATTTCTGCCATACCTCTTCAGGTCCGCAACCTTAATCTCGTACCTCTTCCGAAGCCGGCTAGCGAAGTCGTGCCCTCCTTCCACAATCTTAGCAGTATATGAGCACCAAATGTCGAAAAAGAAATCCCGGACCAAAGGTCTAATCCTTCCCTTCAACTTGTCCGAGCTTGCCTGACCGATGTTAGATACCAACCAACGTCTTAATTCCTCTGGAACTTTACCGTACAAAAAGTCCTTCCTTTGCGACGGCAGTAGCATGCCCTTGATCATGGTTCTTGTCGTGCTAGCAGGCTTGTTCAGCGGCAGGAGCCCGTCAATCTTGTCTGCTAATCGGTTGGCACCTACCTTCCTCGTACACTCCCGCCATGGCCGGACATTTACAAAAGATGTGGTGTTCGTTCGCAACCTCTTCGTCCTGCACATACAGAGGGCAAGCATATCCCGGATAGAGATCCGGGAAGTGTCTGTCGTTGGTAACTTGAATGTTTCTAGGGGTGTGCAAACTGCCCGCACCCCCAACTTTGCTGCAAAGATGTTATTCTTGTGTTGCGAACCTTTCCCTCTCCTAAGCTTGGATGCCTGCACCCACGAACCTTCCTGCTCTAGAAACTTAATGTGTTGGCTCGGGCCCGCTTTCCGGAAGGCCGACCGGAGCAAATATTCATCCATGTCATAGTACCATAGTGCATGGGTGTATGTGGTCTTTATGTTGCTCACTCCTTCAGTGTCACTTACCACGTAGTATTTTGGGAGGTAACGGTATGGCTACCGCAGAAGGCACGAGTAATCTCTAGCTTCCTTGGCCCGTCTATCCGCCGCAACATTCATCACACTCGGCAAGTCATCTCTCCTTGTGTGTGACTTAACGTGTACCATATTGGTCACCACTCCACTGCCTTCCCTCATGCCAATGATGGTTGCTATGAGGGAGTACACGGGCGTAATTCTCCATCTCCCTCCAGAGCCTAGGGTCCCTTCCTGTCAGGGTTATGACCGATGACATATGTGTCATACATGTCATACATGGCATACGTGTCATACCTGTCAGACATGTCATACCATGTCATGTCATGTCGAGTCATGTCATATATTATAATGACAGACAGTCGTCAGTACGGTCGACTATGATTGTACATGTCACCGAGATGATAAGTCACATCATCTGTCATTTATTCAAGGAAAGACTTGAATGACACCTGCCATCGAGAGTTCGTATGTCGAACTCGAAGATGGCAAAGCAAGATACAATCTTGAAGTAACAAACAAGAAATCATCTTCGCTTCTAGCATGTGCGGAACAAGCATGCGCAGTACGTTATAGGGCAAACGCATCATTCGTTCTGCCGATACTGGTCGTTCAACCAATGTCTCGGGTTCACAACCCAATGGCGGTACCATCTATGTGATGGGAGACATATGGTATAGATGAGCTAGCGTTGTGCTAGAGCATTATCTTCTCACATAAGTCTGCACTCATCCCCGCTAATAACGTACGCGTGTGTTACCGTTCTATAACACAGTGCTTTATATCAATATACTAAGGGCTCGCATATCAGCCCGTATCAGATGGTATTCTGCTCGTCCAGGCACGAGAAACGAGAACTCAAGTGAGTGCAACGCGTAGATATCAATAATTTTGTGTTTACAGGTTGCGGAGCGCAAGCATATCAGGCGACGCAGTCGAATAAATACGAATATTGATATATCGCACATACCGTTGCAATAGCGAAGACAGTGCGCGAGGATAATTGTCGCATTCGCAGGATCGTACATATAGCTGACCGTCGTATACACTGTGCGAAAAGGTGTGCACGAGGCATACGAATGCTCTGTGGTCACATATGCGCACAGAACAATTTGCGGTTTTGAGAAATGTATACTGTACGGCGATCATATATGCGCGAGAAAGCGATTCGCAGCTGTAAGCATGCGCGATAATCATATGTTGTCGTAGAAGCGATTCGCAGTCAGAAGTATGCGCGGCAATTAAATGTACGCGCATGGATGATTCGCAGTTGAAAAAATTACGCAGTATGAGATACGGCAAAACATCAGCGGATTCATGATCCGCGCACAAGTCAGCACTCGTATTATGTGCTGATCATATGGCGACAATATATGCTTTTCATCAACAGCGCGCGCGATTGCATAAATTCACTTACAGCGCACGACAGTCATCTTGCATTTTTACGATGATGATGTCAAAATAGTTGCAACGATCATATATGCATCGTATGCGCGCGTCAATATCCTCTGCAAAACATTTGTATACTCGCAGGGATACTTTGGATGGACGCATGATGGACGCATGATCACCATATTGCAACATTTCACACTATATCTTGATGACTGCAGAGATATTTCAAATCATCAGAATTTGTATGCTTATTTGCAATATAGTGTGCAAGATATGTGTGTACTGAGATTGCAATGATTGCAACACACACACACACACACACATGCACTAATACTCCACTTGCAGCATTCACCAACATGCAGCACATAGTGAGTACATGCAGCATTGCACCATATATACATTCTATACTGAGTGACTGCAATATTGTAAACTGTGCATGCATCACCAAAACAGCTTGATCACGATATCAGCTGTAGTATATATACCAGTTTGATCACGTTAACAACTGGAACACTAGCATCATATTGCAATACATTGAACATTGCACAAGCATATTGCAGTGCATGCTAAGTTATATTAGAACCATGTTAGCATAAGGTGCCTGAAAGTAATCTTAACATCATAATTAGCTCGTCATGTCCCGGTGGAGCCGAGATGCTCTTCGGATCACATGCACGTTCTATGGTGGATTACTGGATGGAATACTCACCAGAGCTACATGTAAAATAAACCAGCAACTCATTATTGTGAATGAGATTATAACAGGATTACAATAACTCCTAACCTGATATATATCATGCTAGATTCATCCAGTACATGGTATGCTGATCATCATCCTGCATGATAAACAATCTGGGAATATTGTAATACTAGAAGTTATCTTCCTGTAAGTGTGTAAAGTGAACACACACACACACACTGGCAAAAGTACTAATCAACAAGTACTGCACATCGCACACACACTAACATTACTGTATATGATGACATTCACGGACTCAGAGTGAATTGATCAACTATAATGTCCATTATGTGCATGATAAATGGATACCATTCCACAAACACATGTGCGTGTGGAATGTCAGAGATGGCGATAGATATGGGAGCAGGATAAGACAACATGCTGTAGGGCTGGATGGAGATATCTCCAGACCCGAAGGCAGAATACTATGCTCATTACAACAGCTGGTAACGGTTGAGCACAGTCCATCCACTCTCATATATCGCTGGAGCAACAACAACCACTATACTGCATTCTGACAAATGACTCGGTATTGATCAGCACAAAAGCATGTACCTAATTAGATCAGTACATACATATATTGAGCTGACATAGGTTGTTGTGGACACACACACACATATATATGTGTTGTGCTAAACTGCTTTGATTATTATCAAGTTGTGTCCAGATATGTTTGGAATTTAGAGATATCATTTTGATATACTCTTAGTGCACAGTCATATGCTCAAACATATCATAGGTTGATAAGTTATCACTAAAGTGGATAATCCGCTTATAGTTGGTACACCTAATATATCAACGCAGGAAGTGCATTAACTTCCATGGGTTTCAAATCAGTAAAACCCATAATTATGATCAACCACAGATGTTGACATACAGAGATATTCACTTTTATGCCATGAAAATTGACATGTGCAAAGGTGAAGTAAGTTGCAGTACTTCTGTACTTTGCAGCTTACACACACACAGAGATATATTACTATGGAAAACAATAAATAGCCGAAAAATGGGCAAAATGGGTGAAATTCGTTTGCGATAGATTTCAAAATTGAAATTTCGACCCTATTTTATTTGATATTATGATTTTATACCTATTAAGGTATCAGAAAATCATAATGACCATGGTCATATCTCGTGCAACACCCTAGATATTAGGTGTGTAATATATAGGGGTATACATATCGGCTGTACCAAAATGCGTAAAAATGCTCCACGCATGATTTCAAAATGAAAAAATCGGGTTGATTTTTTTTGCTGATCTGATTACTCAGCTATCAACAAATATTCCCTGATTTATGCAGCACTTGTAACACCCTGTAACACCCTGTAACACCCCTAAAATTAAATGTGTGTGTCAGGGGTGTAAAATACCTCCTGCAAACCACGTACAGTAATCACTCACTTTTAAGAAAACCCGACGTTAAGAAAGCAGCCAGCGTTTGGGGGGGGTACCCAACTCGATGAGTACGGCTGGCTGGCTTTTTCGGCTAAGAAAATTCCCGAAATAAGCAACCTTTGTGCTGGCGCCGCGCAGGCGATTTTTCCTGAAATTATGGCCGTTTTAAGCGTTTATCAATGAAAATTTAAGAAAATAGCTGGCTAATTGAAAGAAAATGGCTTACTATTCTTCGAGTTCTCTTATGACGCTGACGCTGGCGGGGGTACCCAACTCGATGAGTACGGCTGGCTGGCCCAAAATCCCTGTTTTCTTAAATATGGGCGATTACTGTAACATACAGTGTGCAATTAAATGCAGTTTTGCTTAAATATGTTTGCAAAATATTTATACTGCTTTAATTTTACCTATTTTAGGGTTATTGATACCAAGTAACACCCTAAACACACTGTGGGGGATATGGGCCACTGTAACGTAACATGCCCTAAATGCCACCTAAATATTGGATACACTTCGTGTTTGACATATATATATCATGCTGTAATCAGCACAGACATGATAATATTTTGGGCAACAACCCAAGAACTGTTGGGCAACAACCCAAGAACTGTTGGGCAAGAACCCTAGAACTGTATCAGCTGCTTCCTATAAGGACTGCATGCTATATCATAAGGTATATAGGCAACTGACCTGCCTATGTGTTCACACTTCCTCAAGGAGGGAAGAAGGTGGATAGGATCACACACATATCCATTTTATATTCCGATCTGGTGATTTCTGATGGATTCGTTGCTTTTGATAAAATCACTGCATCCACAAGTAACGTTGAAATCTGCACAACGTTAAACCCACCATCACTAATAAAGTGTAAACTCGGATGGGAAACTACATCCCAATGACTGTAAGTTGACTATTGCTCAGCATTTACATCCTCGAGTAAGTTCGGAATGCTGAACTATATACATAACATACACCTGATACCATGCTTAATTGCATATCCTGGATCAGAAGATGATAGTTATATAATGTATATATATTTCCCACCTGATACACTTTGGCCGTACATAAGAGTGGGAAGGACAAGTGCATCGTTGTAAGACTGGTTGATATAGTCCCAGTGCTGAAGGCAGAATGTGGCACCCGAATAACAGCTGATAACTGTTCGGAGACCACCATGCAAGACCTTCCAAGCGTAACTCCTTTGTCCTAAGATGCAAGTGAATTGTTCATAATATGTTGACATCACAAAAAAAGCATTCTGATAAAAACCCTATATATCCATGTGAGTTGTCATTACTACAAATGGCATGGGTTTCGAATCGTCGAAATGAGTATAACTCCGATGAATTCATTAGTACCGAATAGCTGTTGAGATTGTTCCTCCGGCTGGATTGCAATCATTTACAATCCCTGTACATTCCGGTGACAAAATATTGCACTGGACTGATCACCACATTTGGTATAATCTGTGATATATAAGTCACCAGAGAAAGCATTGCAATCAGCACAATGCTGTCTAGACTCACAAAGATGAGTAACAGATATTCTCAGATGTAATAAATGGAGGCACAATGTGACCTACGCTAAAATCGCGTATGCTCGGGCACTGTATTGTGACCTGCGCCGAGATCGCGTATGCATGGACACAATATGACTCGTGCCAATGACGTGGACACAATTCATACAACCTCCGGTACAAGCGGACAAGGTTGACTGCCACGACATCACATCTGAAATCAATAAATCACTCAGAGAGAAGGTGTGACATTAGTACAACACCATTATACATATAGTCATGAGGATTTTAAAGAAGACACAGTCTCTCCGATATTGACAAACATGGTACATATATTACCATGCTCTCTAATCACATATCTGATATCCCACAGCATACGATGTTGGTAATAGCAAACCACTTCGCCACTGGAGGGTAGTGTTGTATATATACAACACATGCTTGGGCACTATATGACCCACGCCGATGACGTGGATTCGGGCTGCATCCCAATAACTGCAATGCACCTTCGGTGCAATGGGCTGCAACCCGAGAACTGCTATCCAGCTTCATAGAAAGCTTCCTCGTCATCACATAGAGGTCGGACCTCTGTTGTATTTGAACGGCGCTTGACAACCGCCTAGCAATACACTTCCTTGAGGGGGGAAGATGATAAGCTAAAAATACAACTAAAAACCAAATAAATAATAAAGACAAATAATAAAATAAAGTAAGTTGCATCATTGTTTTTGTTTTGGTAAGCCTGACTATATACAGTCAAACCATGCAGAACTCCATGAAGTTGACACATTTATGTATCAAACATTTCTAAGGTCATCAGCCATGACATACATATGAGCTTGATTTTGAAGACCTAGACATTGTATACATCTGGTCTAGCACATATTCAGACTAGAATTGTATATTGACTCGGTGCAAGCACCATAGCCTCTGCCACCGATGATCATTGAAAAGGGCAACCATTCTTGATATTTCATCTGATTGGATCATTAAAGGTGTCAAGATTACTCAATGCAATATGCAGGCTACGGCCTGAGTACAACACCTAGAAAGGTCAAAGCCACTGAGCTGACTAATGCAGCATAAATGCTAGCTGCCTTTGAAGGCTACATAATAAGCCTATTGCCCTTATGTCTTGAAATGTATCCGTGTATTTGCATTTCTTTGAGGTAATCATACCTGCTGAATGAGCCATACCAACCATCTTGTCTTCATGGATCATTACATATCTGATCATACCGCCATTGAACAAAGCCTGTGCAGTGAGATTATTATATCACAAGGCATTTCAGTGGTACGCATCAAACAATTGCATTGCAGCAAAGACCATCAGCTCTTCATCATACCTAAAGGTTGAGTTGTTGTCAAAAGTATTGATTCATCAGACACCATATCTCAAAGGTCTATTCATCATGGAGGACAGAATCTGTGCAATCATGGCTATTCAGCCTCCAACATAGCTAACATAGCTATCCAACTTATGACCCAACCGTTGGTAAGCGGCCTCTACGCCATATGGCTAAAGATGGCAAGCAATCTCTTCGGTCATTCTTGGGCATAGAGCAATCAAGCACAGCCAATTCAGGATGTTTATCCCGAAATTCTCCAAGAGTTATTCATGTTTTCCATGTGTCATATGAAAACAGCCAATATACCGCCCTATGATGGGAGTCATCTCCTTCAACGAGGGGAAGTGGTTATGCTGTAAAGTTGACCAATCTGATCATCATAAAAGTGACAGATTTGAGAAAATCGATTGAAACTTGTATTGAAAACGACTATTCCTTACAATAAGGTATTGCACCTAAGGGAATAAGGGTTTCATCGTCTGAAATAGGAAAAGACTTTTACATTGACTCTAGTTCCTGAATCCAGAATCGCATAAAAAAAATGTTCTATCCTGTGCATATAGAAAGCACATTAGATTCAGATTCTGAGCATACAAATGGACTTGAATGCACTCAGGTTTGTACTAAGTTGCAATTGTCCAAAGTTTTATTCTGACATCACTATTTATTTGTGGAATAGCATACAATGGTATAAACCATCCACATATATATTGACATCATACTTGTGGTTTCATATCATTTTGGCACATAAGACAAGCATGCTTCATTGAGGAATAAAGACTCGTTTGAAAGCTCATTCTGGAATGTTTAGAAATTTGTTGCCTCGTCCATTAGGCCACGAAGTCTTGGAAAAGCCATGTCGGGACTCGAACCCGCAATCTGCATACGGTTTCCAAGTGCAGTTCATCCTCATTCTGGAAAGTGACAGAAACTTTATAGTCATCAACAAGTCACAATTCTATCGGATTGAAATGACACATTCATCATTCATACTTCTTTATCATAACGAGTCTCTGAATAGTGTTTGTCCAAAAATAAAATGGGCACCATTGAGATAAGTGATCATGTACTGAAGAAGATACATATTTCACCAGGCAATGCCATGTCCTAGTCATAATGAAATGACATACCAGCCATTCATCAAGTACGAAAATACAGCTTGTACTAAGTTGTTGTCATTACAGATACTTCTTGATTGACTCTCCATTAGCTTCGATACCAAAGTTAACTTCGGTACCATCACTGATTCCGTTGTTCATTATGACAATCATTATCTAGAAACATTGTCTAAGTTAGACACATCATTGTCTAAGTTAGACACATCATTGTCTAAGTTGGGCACACTATAGTGACCCTGAACTGACAATGTATGTGGGCTGCAACCCAAAAACTGCACATTGAATCATAGTGAATTGACATCATTTGGCATTTGCCACATTCAAAAACGTCAGGCATATTGCCGGTATGACGTAGAGAGAATCGGTGTTCATATTGACATTGTTACTTCGAAAGCATTCGATGAGTAATCTCAGTCTGATTTTCTATCAAAACATTTTCACATAACATAATGATTGAATAGCATGATTATCTATCACCATCTGATTGGTTTGATACACCTCTTTTTAAAAGGGGGAGGAAGGAGTATAGATTCATTCATTCTTCATACAGCTGCTTGCCACATATTGATTTACATCATTGTGATTTTGCTTGGAAAATTAAAAATCTTATCAAAAGTTCCAGCATCTGTATATAGCAGCCATAAAGTTGATGACACGGTACATCATGCCGATTGAAGCATCAAATGAAGTCTTATTTGACTTACTGACACATGAAGTTCATTATGAAGAAATCATAGATGCATATTTCTCCGGCTCTATCATATGATATGAAGGGCACTGACATAGGAGAACGATGGTTTTTCAAATGTGAATAAGCTATATTGTAAGCTTACGACCATCACTTTGACGTCAACAGCCTAAGATGTTGATTGTCGAAATTCAAGAGTTGAAGGATTCGTTGAATCAACCTTGGTAACATGTGTTTTGATTGATGAATTGTTGATCCATGGTTTCTCCCCAAATCTAGAGAAGCTGGCACACAAGTTGTTGCCAATGTCTTAAGGAAAGCATCTGAGCAAAGGATTGCCAGTTGTGCCATCAGGCATCGAATTCCATAACAACAAAGCCGAGTGAGTAAATCCGCCACTCTAGCTATTTGCCGTCATTCCTTCCAGGTTCATGACAAGAGACAATTCATCAAAGTCATACACCAATGCATAAGTCACATGCATGGTTGCACAGTTTGTATCCGAATGCCATCCCATCGAGGTTAAGCATCTAGACAGCAACTCTGGCCAACCAAAAGCCTTCCTGTCTTCGGATATCTTGAGCATTCTCATTTCCAGCTCCATTATGGACTAGGAAGCATCATGACTGTGCCTCGCCAGGACGCTGATCCTCAAAGCCGCACACTTGAGGCGAGCCTTATGAGACAGTGACCTTTGGCCTGTGGGGCGTCAACCCCTTTATCAAATCCTGAACACTTGTTAACACCTGGATAAATTTATCATGATGCAACTTAAGTGGGATTATAAGTTCCACGTAATCATATTGTCTACGTATGCTGAAGGCATAACTGCCGCATATGGTCACAATAGGTCGCAGCTTCTATAACAATGTGGCTTCTGAGTCAAAAGCTGATAGCCGATGACTTTTGCCAATAATTGCCGACCAAATAATAATCCGGCCGTGGAAACATGTACCTAAAGGGTTTTCGTCGATCGGTCGTTTATATATCAGGGCTGCATCCCAAAAACTGCAGGGCTGCATCCCAAGAACTGCAGGGCTGCATCCCAAAACTGCAGGGCTGCATCCCAAAAACTGCAGGGCTGCATCCCGAGAACTGCAGGGTTACATCCCTAACATTTTTACCCTGCATCAAATTGATATGACAGGAGCATGAATTGATCCTTCCTTGCTAAGGTGTAGTGAGCCTTGTATAAATCATACCCTTACACAGATACGCATATGCGGGTACCAATATCTGTGAAAAACTGCTAATGCTACCTTTGCCAAGACCGTGGTTAGTCATCGGATTCTGTGGCCAGTCATCCGAAGCTACCGGAGACATCGACTGAGGTAGACGGAGTTGTGATCCTAAGTTATGCTTGACACACATAACTAAAATAAATTTCACATTAGTACGTGGCGAATCCACTCTCACTCATCGCGACAGATGTTCGTCAAAGCGTGCGTACTGGACCAATAATTGAGGAGTTGAGCAGACCGGGTAAAGGATTATAAGTCCAATCCCGTTAAGCAGGGCCACTCCGTTTGCATTAAAACAAGCCCCCGGTGAAATAACTCCGGAAACATCCAAAGGGCTCCCCATGACCGCCTGTGAACCTCCTTTGATGTCTTCAGGAGGGGAGGAAGGGTTGGGTGCACAATATATAACAACTGTGGAAACGAACAGCAAACGATCAGTTGTATATATAAGGCCGAGAATCGTGCGATTATAAATCGTTCAATCGTGGGATCATCGTTCGCTAAAGCGACGACGGCTAGCGCAATAATCCGTAACGTACACCTCGGATACTTTGAATCGTCACTCTGACGCACGATACGTGTGGATCAATCAGTAATCCAGCGTCAATTTGTATCACGAAACGCAATTCATTGAACCTTGAATCGTCACTCTGCAATACGATACGCAATTCAAAGGGGGCTACATCCTAAGAACTGTAAGGCATTAGCCTGTAAGGCATCATGCTAAGGTGAGGGACTAAAGTGGACTCAGTTCCCCCCAAAATCCTAAAAACACCATGAGGGACGCCTCAAATCGGTGTAAGAAGACCGGTACCAGCAAGAAGCAACAACAACAATGACATCAAAGACATATACAAAGGTATGCCCGTTGTGAGGTCACAACTCTTTTAAAAGGGGAGATCTGTCAGGGTTATGACCGATGACATATGTGTCATACATGTCATACGTGTCATACCTGTCAGACATGTCATACCATGTCATGTCGTGTCGAGTCATGTCATATATTATAATGACAGACAGTCGTCAGTACGGTCGACTATGATTGTACATGTCATCGAGATAATAAGTCACATCATCTGTCATTATTCAAGGAAAGACTTGAATGACACCTGTCATCGAGAGTTCGTATGTCGAACTCGAAGATGGCAAAGCAAGATACAATCTTGAAGTACCAAACAAGAAATCATCTTCGCTTCAAGCATGTGCGGAACAAGCATGCGCAGTATCATAGGGCGAACGCATCATTCGTTCTGCCAATATTGGTCGTTCAACCAATGTCTCGGGTTCACAACCCAATAGCGGTACCATCTATGCGATGGGAGACATTCGGTATAGATGAGCTAGCGTTGTGCTAGAGCAGTATCTTCTCACAGAAGTCACTGCACTCATCCCGCTCATAACTTGCACGTGTGTTACAATCCAATAACACCGCGCTTTCTATTATATTATTGATATATTGAGGGCTCGCATATCAGCCCGTATCAGGACCGGCATTTTGAGGAGCATGACAGTAGTGAGGACGATGAATCGGAGAACCCCCTTGGGTACTACGATGATTCTGAGGGCAGTTGTGAGGCAAAGGAGGAGCAAGATGGCCACTTGGCCGCTCCGCATTTTTCGACCGATCGATTGGAACAAGAATTCGAGTTGGGCGCAGGTTCCCAACCAGATTCTTATGGCGGAGTTTTGGAGCCCCCACTTGGGGAGGAATTTTTACCGCAGAGCGACTTTAATGTTGGCACAGTTTCTTTTGGGGATGAGCCTGCAATGAACCACGAGAATGAGTACACCACAGAGGAGTGGGCTGCCCGGGAGGCAGGGGCCTACGATTCCGATGGAACTGGTGGTGCAGTTTTTTTATGATGAAGATTCTTACTATGGGGAAGATGCTGGTTACGATTCTGGTGGTGGCTACTATTGAATTCTTTAAACGGACAGGCGGTGTTCCTATCTCTTTTCTCCACCACTTGCTGTAGTTTTGGACAGTAGAATGTCGTTATATTTCTCAGCGGGCAACTAGCGGGCATCTTTATCAATTTAGACGAACATTTTTATGGCAGGAGACCTTTACAGTTCGCAAAGAAATTAAAGCTAAACCGACAAGCAGACTTGGTGTCACATTCTTCCATCACATGCAGACAGGCGAGATTTGTCTGAGCACCCACCACTAGCCGGCAGAGCATTCATTTTAGCAGACCGGTATTGGTCCTAGCAATTTCCTAGGCTTAGCGAGTATTTATTATGCTAGCCTGACTTTCATCATGCCACATGTGACTTTGCTAGCTGACTAGAGTTATCATCTCTTTACATTCTCTGTAAACTCTAGTAGCTAGGGTGGTGAGTGTCACTAGCTGGCCCACCTCAGATGAGGCGGTGTGCTTGAATTGACACTACGACTAGTTCGTACAATCTAGTGTCATTCCCGTATGTCATCTTCGGCGGTCAGCCTGTGTCTCTCATCTCGGGTATACGAAGTATATCGTTTGTATATCCGAGTTTAGTGATCCGTTGTTTCACCGTCGGCAGCGGGTCCCCACTGCCCGAGCTGCTGTTTCAAGCAGAACTTAGCAGTAGCAGTTACATTCAGTTTGGGGTTGGCACATGCCGTATTAGCCGAGCCGGTATGGCTCCTAGCCAGGGTAGAAGTCTTCCAAAAATCTTTACGGCCCGTAAACTATATTTCCGCTGGCCCGCTTTCGGCCAAAACGGTCAAAGAAGAACAATGCCCGCCGCAGGCGCGAAATTTTGAAATTAAGTATGGGGGTTTGATAAAAAGTGGCATAAAATGCCTATATTTTTGGCCGAAGTTTGGCCGGCTCATATTTTTGTGCGGCCCGGGGGCGAAAGCCCCTTCGGCCCGGTTTCGGCCCGGAGCGAGCTTCTGCGGCCCCGGGCCGGCCCGCCACGGTAAGACTTCTACCCTGCTCCTAGCTCCAATAACAATGTTTCTGTATGTTTGCCTGGTGACACCTCATCCCCACGGGGTTAGGTGGTGTCACGGGGAACCCAATCTTCCCACCGTAAGGGGGGCAGTGGGTCACTTGTCTTTCACCCCTCGACCCGAGCTGTCACTAGTCCGTTGTCACTGCTCACGACATAAAACACTCAACTTAGCATTTTATATCATCTTAGTATCCGTGAACGTCCGCCCACTGCGTATCTGTATCACGGTTTCAGCCTGATATACATATATCACACACACTGAACGGCATGAGATCGGCCAACAAAAGCCAGCCCACCATCATCCCAGTGGATGTGAGAAGCAAATCAGGAGCAGGGCGGGGCCGTGACAAGATACCACAAACTCATACATGTTCCCAACCCTGATGCAAAGCAGCATGGAAAGATGAAACGATGTGACCGATCATCGCCCAACAATTGTTGGTCTCTGGGTAACGGAGTAAGCGGACCCTGCTGGCATGCCCCCCAGTGGCTCCCGGTCGATGGATGGGACCTGTTGGTCCATGGTTATGTCATGAATGCAGTCACACCACACAGCATGGACACCCCATGTCAAAAAGGAAACATGCGGGCACCTAAGTGCTCCCCACAAAATTCAAGGGAGAACACAGAAGTTGTACATCACCACCTTCTGCCTCTCCTCGCAGCACGACAGACGAATCTACCGAGCTCTCCAAGAGGCAGTGCCCGCCAGAATGGCACCATATATCACACACACACACACACATATCCCGTTTTCCGTGAGTCAAGTAGGCTCTATGACGAGTTCCATTGTCGTACGCGGTTTCTGATCGGGTTATTTAGATAAAGACTTTTATGCACTGGGCTATTACGAAATTAAATTAAATGCCCCGGGCTATTACACAATTAATTTAAATGCACCGGGCTATCACGAAATTTAATTAATTAATTAATATCCCGGGCTATCTAGAATTAAAATTAAAGGCCACGGGTTGAAAAAATAAGCCACCGGGCTATTATGGAATTTAAATTAAAGCACCGGTCGGTCACGGAATTAAAAACACGCCACCGGGCTATTTAGGAATTTTGTTTTTGCCACCGGGGCATTTCAAAATTAAAAATCAAATGAAACGGGCCAATAAGGAATATGAATACTTGCCACCGGATATTACACATTTTTAATTTTTTATTTCACGCGCCGGGCCATTTCGGATTGAAAATCTTTGCCACCGGGCTATTACGAAAAAAACCCTTCTTCGATTCATGCGACATCGGTCGAGAGATCATGATGGTTGATCAGGCTCGAGGCTACTCTGGAACCCGAGTCTACGGACCGAAATAGCGCGATTATTACTTAGGGTTTGTAACGCAGATTGAGTTGATGGGCATCCGTAGACGGATGCCCATCAACGTTTCGACGAGCTTCACAATCATCATGTAACGCAGCCCTCGAATCGAATCGCGGGTAGCCGCGTGAAGCGCGGCTCGTCTAAACTCTGGGGACGAGAGTAGGCTCGAGGCTGCCGTGCGGGAAGGACTCGCAAACGAAAGTGAAAGTAAGGCTCACGTCAGAAGGGTTTTCACGCGGAAGAAATTGGACCTCTGGAAGGGAGCTTAAAAATGTCTGATCCTCGGATGAGCTCGGCAGTTTCACTTTATAAGAGGCCTGTCCTGAAAGAAGATGAAATCCCGCCAGATTGGATGGCACTGCTTTCCCTGATCTTCGGCATCGTTGGGACCATGGCGAAGGTATTGGAGCTGAAAGTCACTCTTTTGTTGATCTGATGTGCAAACTATCACTTCGAAACACGAAACGTTACTGATCTGTAATGACGACGTGGTTTGGCTTTTGGCAACAGTACAAACTCGGCGCATGGCTTTCGCTGCTGTGTGCTATATCATCCCTCGCAAACATTCGTCCAAAAGAGGCTGACACAAAGCAAATAATTTGTTCTTGCTCGTGAGTGTTCCCTTTCTGTGTTTCAGTGCGCTTTGTGTTTTGGTTTGTTCGCTCGTTGTAGTTCGGTTCAGTACACTGAAACCGATACCACACCAGTGAGTAACGAGCAGGTGGCATTGTATCGCAGCCATAGCGCCACTGCTGAATAGCACGCACTTGCGCGATACACACCCGCCCAGGGCAAAGATCTTAAACAACGCATCCCTTTAAGGTTGAGACTGAACTATGTTGTACTTTCATGCCGTATGGCTCGGCCTGGGATCGACAACTTTATGGTTTCGCTTCTTTCTCAGTAGGCTACGAGATCGCTTGGCGTGTCTTTTAAGTGTTTGATTTATGGCGCCGGATGCGGGGCGCTTCACACGCGTTGTTGACCTGTGACGATTTTTTCTACGAACGAGCATGAATAAAGCAAGTACCAGAACTTTTGGGTTGAAAAAAGATTTCCAAGGACTGATGTAACACTTTTGTTGATGTAGTTTCGCGGTGATGTCCATCACCACCAACTACGTCGCCAAGAAAGCAAGTAAAGAGTCATGACATCTTGAAGGTACCAAGATGCAAAGCGGAGCCTCAGCATAATGTTATAGTGTAACTATAGACACAATAGTTCATGATATTTGTGTAATTCGTGATGATACAAGGTTACTTTCTCCATGCTGTCTCGGTGGAAGGGAGAGACTGGCGATACGGGTGAAGGCCGTCTCCCCTCTGCGTTTCTACACAGTATGCAAACATAGGTGCCCGCCTGTTTGAATAGCTGGAACTGTGTGCCTATAATATGGTGTCCCTACAAGCGACGTTTGAATGTAAGATGGGTTGGTGCCCTGATAAAAACTTGAACCCCTTTGCTTGTGAAGTTAAGATGCACAGTTTGTGTCACCTATCCTGCCCAATTCGTCGTGGAACATTCGAGCTTCCACACTTTCTGACCGTTTTAATCTTGCCTTTCGACTCCCTCTACAGTCTTTCCCCCCAGTCTACTCACGAGTTGTGTTTACAGTGTAGAGTTCATGGTAAGAAGAATAAACAGCAAAATATCACCTGGTGAACATATTGAAGCAGAAGCCAAGGGCTCAGCTTCTGATCTCTCCCATGCCACTTCCACAGATTTAAACCCTTTGCCGAACACTGTTGATCTGTGATTCAGGTTTGCGATCCCACGGACTGGCACTCAGAAGCGTGTAGACGTGTAGACGTCGAGATCGCCTACTACCTGCACCTCTCTTGGTTCGCATACTGAAAGCAGAAACAGATTTTCAGAATCTGAGGCCATATATAGTATTGTTAATGTCGTTCTTGGACACCCTTTAGGAATGGTGAACTCTCGAAGATTTGAGTCCTTGAGGCTCACCATCGATTTACACCGCGTCTGTTTTTAAGATATTCTCAGCATAATGCAAAAACCTAACAAAGGTGAAGGGAATCTAGAGAGCACGTCTCACTACAAAACACCACCTCGCATGGGATAGGAAAGCACAAGCGAGGTTACTAGCATAGTAAAACAGGTCTTATGGTGCCACACATGTCTATCTTATTTTACAAATTCATAGCTTATATGTGTGATACGAACATTTTCGTTTCACCAAGATGTATTTTGTTATGGTACTCATCCGAGACATCCACAGGAGAATAGGAGCGCAGATCCCGATAATTAGACCGGTTAGTTCCGAAAATCGTTCTAATCCTGAGAGTATACGTCGATTTCATGCTATGGTGGTAAGTGGCCGAGTACGTTTAAAGCCCCGTCAAGCTTTCAAGTGATCCACGAGACCACCGCTGACCGATATCAGCATCCGACAGTGTACTTTGAATTGATGCTGCACCAAAGACCACTCGTGTATGTGCCTCACCTATTCTCACCGATTCCACCCACATCTTGCATTTATGCGGGAATATCCCCTCAACTAGATATAGTCTCAATGCTGAGTTGAGAGATATACCAAACCGGTACAACAGCTGTTTAAGAACTTACACGAAAGCTTTCTCGGAAACTCGGAGACATCTTGAAGTTGATAAACAGATGAACGGGAAACTAAAACCCGAACAACTGTACTCCTACTAACTAGTCCGGACTTTTCACAGATCTGGGAATCTGCTATAGAACCTGCCCCGACGAAACTCTCGGGAGGGGTGCCCAGCCAGATTCTGACACTGAGTGAGAACTTGCGGATAATAAGATAAAGAGCAGATACCGCTTCCACCACTTTATCATATGATGGGACCTCGAATAGGGTCTAGGACGGTGAGTGGCACTATCGTCAGTTGATACTACGTACGGGGAGAGACACAACATCAACGTATCAACCCCCGCACAAAAACCCGACTGATTACCGTGGCTAAACAGCGGGCCTACGTAAACAGGTATACTAGTGATCAATCTGCATTACGGATTCATGGCGGGGCGGGCCCGTTTATTATGCGATATGTATATATTCCATTTATTATGCGTTTTGGGGTAAGTTCATGGTTCCTGTGTTATGCGGTGTGCAAAATTTCGATTCGTGCTTACTTGCGCCAATGGAAAATGCGCTCGATAGTGCTACAATGTGGGTATGCACGCCCAACGCCTCAATATATATCAAAATGCAACGGTGAGTAAACTGGGAAGTTTCAAACATGTGCTAAAATGCGTGCAAGCGAGTCCCCCAACACTAGAAGGGCGCCCTTCCAGTGTTGGGCGACTCGTATGCATGCTTGTAACATACAGCATCGACCGCTGCTGCTGTCGATAATACGTGCTACTGCAAAAAATGATGGAACGGCCGCCCTGCGGCATGCAAATATCAGTCTGCAGGCCACACGCGCGCGGACCCTGCATCCTCGTCGGAGCCCTCTTGCTCTCTGGATGCACCGTCATCTCGATGTCCGGTGGCGCGGCGCTCTGCGCGGCCAGAATGCGAATGGCCCCTGCAATGCCATTCGGTATGACACACGCCGTGTCCTCCATATGGACTGCTCGCACACCAGCGCGGTGCCGCCAGACGCACAGGTAAAATCTTGGATATGTTACTGTATATGCAATGCCGACCAGCGAAAGTGTGGGAAATGCTAAATCGTGTATATCTAATTGATCACGCCACTAAACAATATTTAACGATTTAACTTCAGACTTAAAGAATTTACCAAGTACAAATTTACGTGCGATATTGTATAATTATATTACCCACGGCTCTTTTGTATAGTCATCGTTTGCGCAAGCATTTAGAATAAGTGAACGCGTATATACGTATATTCGATCAACTAATTAAATATACGAATCCACGAGAACCATCCCCCATATTCGCATTGCCAGTTAGCCACTCGGTCGGACGTTCGGTGTCAAAGTATCAAGTATGTCGTCATGGCACTTCTATTTCCGAAACATGGTACGATTTTTTGTCCATTCCCGAACCTCGGCTTTTCTATTCCCAATTAATTTGTATGCCGCAGTCAGGGGCACGATCGTCCTCGCTGTACTGTCGCATCATCGAAAATGCCCCCCCTCTTTCGACACCTCTACCGCCTCGCAGAGGAGCAGTGCGAGCCCCAAACGCCCGGGTATACCTGGCATCAAAAGCTACATGTTCAACACACGCATATCATAAATATGGTATTGGTATTCACATATCAGTTTCAAGAATTTCGCTAAGCCTAAGAATCCGAAAACCAGTCCCGATGAGCTGTATACAAAACTGACCTGCATATGTCACAATAGGGATCCACAAACCGTTGAAATTGTGCAAACTTGACTTAAAAGTAAAAAACATAGCGAAATTACCGAAATCAAACTGTGTCCTGCATCGCACCAAACCCAGACTCGATCATACGCGCGTTGGGAACTGAATAAAATACGGACATGTTTACCATGTCCGCATTCGCCCTCGTGTGTTAGCAGCTGCCAGTAAATAGTGCGCACGGACCGCGGACGAATCCTAAAAATCATCAGCGCAAGGCACGGTATCAAGTTTATTGGGAGGTATTGATACCAGTTTGATGACATGGTGCCATCTAATGATGCGATATGATAACCCGACATTTTTGTCGACATGACGTGATAACTTGGAATTCTGATCGATATCATATGAATGAGTCGTAGCGTGTCAAGAATCAATATGATATGAGCAATATAGGGTTATCGGGGCATATCATGATATGTCCCATGATGGTGCACTTGCGCAGGTCAGAATGCATCTACCCACATGCACTAAAAACCCGTTCAACGCCTACAGTGCTAGCTGATACCCCCAGGAACTGCCTGCCCATTTTCTTCAGGTTTGGAAACTGCTAGTCTTCGTGAGCGCCACCAATCCAAGGGGTGCAGTCTCCTTTCTCTACAGGCAGTGCCATGTACCTGGCAAAGTCATATATCGTTCTATTGCCACAACATCTTCACTAGCATCCTCATTAGGATCAGTCGCACCACCACTACCCACGTCCTCACGTAACCTACTTCACTACTACGAAGCATTGGAGAACACAAATGATGAAGTGGGATGCCTGGTTCGTTCCTCGTGCTGGATGGAAGGTTCGTGAAATACTTAAATATGCAAACAGGGACTCCTCCAGGTCTAGAATCTATTTGATCGATACTTGGAGCGGCAATAGCGCATACGGCTATTGGAGGAGGTGGAATTGAGCCAATATCATGATAACACCGTTACTCGTATTGATATATTGATTTGAAAATCAAGAAATTTTGATCGATATGATATGATAACACAACATTTTTCATCGATACGATATAATACGACTAATTATTATTATCGATTTGATATGATATTCTGGATAACTTCTTAAAATTGATCGATATGATATGATAACTTTGTTGTATCAAGATATCATCAAGGTATCACTACCGTCCCTTGAAACTCAGTCAGAGCGCTGGGACGCGAGACTGGGCCTGTCAGACTTCACCCTTATGTGGGAATTTAAGGACAAGTCACAGGTTGGAAACCGTTGCTCCTGGGGTCGCTGATTCTGAACACTCGTGTTATGAGAGAGGGGCGTGGGGTCGACCCCACCAAAGACTCCCCATAGGAGAATCGAAACAGTTCGCGGCTCCTCGTGGGAAAAGGAGCCGAGACCGGGTTTCGAGTAGCCCGAGACCTCGCTGTCACTAGTCGTGCGCTCTATCTACCGAGCTACATCGACTTATTGCTGTCAATTGATAATGGTGGTTGAGTTGGTATGAGGGTGCGTGCGTGGGGAATGGGGAGGGGTGCCTGCGTGTACACAATAACCATAATTAGTAAAATCCTAAGTATCGCATGCCTACGAACACCGACGTGACCACATCCACGACTCAGATAGGCTGAAACCGCCCGAAGTCGTAATGGGCTATTTGAAGCATGCCCACTGTCCGGTATCTGTGTTCCTAAACATGTTCGATGACGGAGAATCGATCTTTGATATTCCCGTATGCTGTTTTGCATGGTTTACGACCATATCTAGGGCTTTTAGGGTTAAATTTACACATTTTCGCAATTTTACATTTTTCACGATTTCTAGATATGGAAACAAATGATTTTATCAGGTCATCTCAGGTATGCGCACGTTTTCTTGTAGCTTCCTAAACCTAATGGAAGAGGCTCGAGCTGTTCCCGCCCGAAAGTCGCACGATATGCAAAAGCTGAAAATTCGCCATTATAAACCCCAGCCTATCTGAGTCGTGGAAATGGTCACGTGCACGATGCATCACACGACATGCAGGGTGCTGACGGGCTCGGATTGCATTCACCTGTGCGCGAGACGCAAGATTTGAAATGACGAGTTACGTATCCGTTCCGATGAGACCAACGGAGCACCCGCTGCTGACGGGGTTTCGGATATTTGACGCACTGTACCCCGCACGTCAGCCGCGCACGCCGGGGAGTCCGGTGTGTCATGCATCCCACGGCATGCAGGCGAATGTGGTTTCGTCGCCGGACACTCGTGCACCCCTGCACCCCCGCGACGGAACGAACGTGGTATCGCCGCGGGTCACTTCTACAACCCCGCACGACGCGAAGGTGGTATCGCCGCGGGGCGCCTGCAACCCCACGACGGAGCGAAGGTGATATCTTCGCGGGTCACTTCTACAACCCCCGCGGGAATACCCCGCACGACGCGAAGGTGATGTCTTCGCGGGGCTCCTACACCCCCGCGCGCGAACCGTCAAGGTGGTGTCTCCGCGGTAATAACATAAATCATTCGCCGCTGTTCGTTTGGGAAGAAATCTGCTGGCGCGTTGTAAAGCGATACATGCGTGCAGCTGGGAGATGCGGGGGGGCGGGGGCATAGATTACACCACGGACACACAAGGATTCATGTAGCACAAATTATAAATGGGCTATAAACCCTTGCGCATCATAATCCCCACACACAATCGCGTCGGGCATGCTTCTAACACCGTGGAGTCTCAAAGACTCTGTCTGGACATTTGGTACTGCTTGCAGTGCTTGAATGCGATCCCCTTTCTGAAAGGCCTCCCCTAACTTATTTTCGCGCACCGATGAGTGTTTATTAAATTGGATTCATGTTTGGCTAGGGCTGATTGCTAGCTGACTATGCGTGCGTGCTGTCTCACCGCAACCCCACAACTCGGTGGGGTTGTGTGCTAAACTAGTAGCAAGGTGCTTTAGGCTCAAGTAGGATATGTGCGGCTCTGACTGACTCCGCCCGTAACCGTGCTCCTCTCCAACCAACATGTGACACACCGATGCCACTTACCTACCTAAATCACATCCTAGGACCAAAATGCATACAGTCCTCTGACAGTCCTGTGGGCTGCTATTCCTATTATGGTGCTTCTCAGTTTTTGGTTTTTAAGATACCCGAGGGGAGGCTGCCAATCGCACAAATGATGCAGTTTCATTATCGTATCCACACTTCATGGAACACACAGCAAACACCACATCAACAAACTCAAATTCAGATGCCTCGTGCGCTTTGCCGAAATCGCACGCGTTACTCCTACGTGCGTGGCACTACAATATCATGATGCAAGTGAAATGGATTCACCAGATTTCCCAGGCAGTATCGTCAAACTGGCTGGTTATCAACTTGATTACTTCTCGTCAGGCTGACAAACCAAACAAAACGTTCGGCCGAACAACATACATTCCGAACGCCGAAATTTAGGCCACACACAATCCACCTCAAGATCATTTCGGCCGCACAGAAAATAATCATCGAACACCCCAAAACATATATTACTAAAACCCTAAAACTATTTTTATCGATATCAATTCGCGATTTCGCCTAGTCGGTTCGTTCTCACAGTCTGAGACACTCGGTGCACCACAAATATCAGCTATGCCGAACTCCGCTTACTATCCTAATAACGGCACACTCGATTTATGCCACAGAGAGAAAACAGCAACCCGCCATCTTCTCGCTGAAAATATAAAGGCAATATGTGACTCCTCCTGGTGGAGGCGTGATATTAGTAGGTGCTCAGCGGTCAGGCCTGCCCCTCTATCGATATTTTCACTGTCTGCAGACACCGTACACCACCCTCTCCAATCGCTCCCTAAAGGAAGTGTGTGTCACTTCTTGAGTCGCCCCAAACCAAGCCCTTAGAATAACCAAATTCAATCTGCCCCAAGTACCGTTGCAACCAAGCTAACCTCCTTACCACCCAACAGTCTAACCACTGTATCCAGTTCCCACTACAACCGGGTTCACTCTGCGGCGAGCCTCTCTAGCTCCAAAGCACCCCATCTGAACTAGTTTACATATGCCAGCGGCATTGTTGCTGCAGCATAATCAGGCAGATGAAGTTCCAATCTGTATCGTTAAATATGGATGTATTCAGGAGCTAAGAACACTACAATTTGCTCATGCTACTGTAAATAGTCACCCAAAGGGTAAGGAGTGTTTATTCCACAATGTGTCCACGTGTTCATACACTAAACTACAGCTACTGCAGGCGAAGTGCTCGGGTTAGGACTCTGAGCTTGAAGGGTGGCAACCATGCTGCGAACCGTATAATTTGGCGTTAAGTTCTTGTTGGGAAGTCTTTCGCCGGTTTTAGGCGAATTAGCGTGTGTCCTCAACCACTGCTCTATGGAAGCCCTCTCATACGTGTGACCTGTCACGTCCCACTCAGACCTCAAGAGGGAGTCGCGCAAGGCACACTCCAAAAGTCTACCGCTTGAAAACGGCGAAGACTGCGTCTCAGGGCAAGCGGATCGTAAACGTCGACACGTGTTCTACTCATGTACACAGCGATGAAGCGCCGCCAGGGAACTGCTCGAGTGTAAGAGACTCGAGTCACTGGCATTCACTCGTCGGCCTCGGCTGGCAACGGGAGCGCTTCTGCCCCACTCGGCCACTGATTCGCTCGCACACGCTCGGGAGACGCAATAAAAGAGGCTTCGAACACAAAGTGGACGAGGCCCGTGCGGTACGGACACAAAAGATTGCCACCTGTTCGTTGGCCCGTCAACGAGAGCGTGGTGAGAAAGTGCGGTGGTGGAAGGAGGTCGCACCATCCGCAGCGATCACTGGGTCACGCATAATCTCGAGTGAAATCGGACAGCGGATGTCATATTCAAGTCCAGCGACCGTGTCTGGTAATGTGAAGTCCGCTGGCTCGACGTAGCTGCAGACGGCCA
The DNA here is from genome assembly GCA_001247695.2 of Cymbomonas tetramitiformis. Classification (NCBI taxonomy): domain Eukaryota; kingdom Viridiplantae; phylum Chlorophyta; class Pyramimonadophyceae; order Pyramimonadales; family Pyramimonadaceae; genus Cymbomonas; species Cymbomonas tetramitiformis. Next base: position 4,476 of record LGRX02035614.1, on the reverse strand, counting down.
AAACTCGGCCTTAGTTTGCTCGGGGTCAGAGGCAGTCCATAATGCTGTCTCCACAACCGCACAATCTCGACGAGATGCTTCGGCCAAAAGCGCCGAGGCAAGTTAGCCTCCCACTGCGAATGCCCGTGCGTCTCGAGAGCACAGCGCAAAGTGAAGGCAGGTCGAAAGCTGGCGGGTTCCGAAGCCCGAGAGGAGGAAGGTATCTTCGGCGTAAAGAACGAACCTCACAGGTGCCAAAGAGGAGTCGGCGTTCGTTGGATGAGCCTGGTGAGAGATTTGAAAGGTTAAAGTCGATCACGGCTCAGGAGAACACAAAGAACGTCGCGCAATGTGTAAACCGATTTATTTCAGGGTTGCTTCAGGACATGTTCCGGACATCAGAAGCCGTGCACGTGTGAGGCGCTCTCGACGTCCTAAGACGCACGACTCGTTTCGGCAAGTCTCAAACTGCGCCAATTTCCCTCTTTCTCCAGGTTGAAGGCGGCACCAGGTGTGGCCGCAGACGGCGTTGGCTGAGGGGACAGCACCTAGCTAGGGTTTATGTGTTTTGAAGCAGCGGAACGATATAGTTTACATACAGAGAATAAAGTGTGGCAGAGAACAAACCAGCTGAACGGCAGTCGGGGGTGCCGCTGTCGAGCTGCCACTTCCCTCAGTCATGAGTGCAGCATGGGCAGCGAACAGTGCTCTGCTCAACGGCACGGACAAAGAGACAATAGCCAAGTCGAGAACGACACCCGGAATGTATAGGTAAAATGCAATCGGTTCGCCCCAACGCAGGTAGTCCACTACTGCAATGACTACTACAATGAGGTTAAGTGCGATGTCGTTGATGATGTACATGCATACGAGGAGACGGTTGAGCTGCCCGCAAAACAACCCATATCAAGAAAAGCGTCTGGTGTATTGCGGCCACAACCTGAGACACACATCTCACGTGCGTGGAAAAGCTCCTGACAGAATTTGAAGTTCAAGTATGATGTATGCAATAGCAAATAGCTGCACCATTTGAAACAACTATTTCGCACCTCGAGCGAAGACCACACGCCTAAGAGCGCGTTTGTAATATAAAATACGTTTACAACCGCACCCAATGCGCTTTTCCTCGCCGTGTAGCTTGCCATTAGAAAAATAAAACTGTAGAGTACGTTGAAGCTGCTTGCAACAGTGCTAATTTTCAACTTGAATTCACCAACTTTAAGCAGGATTGCCTTCCTCCTTGCATCCAACAGGTCATACGGGCTGCGTCCAGAGATCACTGCGGACCATTTCCCTGCACGAAGAGTAGCGTCAGAAGTAACACGCAACATATGAGGTCGAGTCCGAAGGATATTGCGCCTCCTTACAGATCAAGCGTTTCGACAGCTGGCCTGCACCGCAGCTAAATAAGCGACGAAGTTTGAGTTTTAAACTCGCTGTTAACAAATTACCCTCCGAAATTCAATCTCACCTAACATATTTGGAGTCCACCTAGGATTATGCTGTGGCAGCTGACTTTCACAAGTACCGTTGCGGAAATTCCGAATAGAAACCCGCGGTTCACTACGCGTAGCACAAAGCAGGAACAAAAAACCTCAAACACGCCGGCATATACACTTTTCTGAGTCTGCAATCTCCTTTTTCATGTTTATTGCTGGAAAGCAATCGACACCGGACTTCATACGAGATACGTATCGGTATGTTATAAAATCATTGACAACCCCAACCAAATAAACAGAAGAGAAAGGCACAGGTTACCCCTTTGGACGGTTCGGCTGAGGCGGGTGGGGGTGGGGGGGACTTGGGGCTAATCGGCGCCGGGGAACGGGGGTGGGGGGACTTGGGACGTCATTGGAGAGTGGGGGGTTGGGGGACGTAGGACTTGTGGACGCCGGGAGAGTGGGGGTGGGGGGACCTTGGGACTTCGGCGGTTCGTGGTGGTGACTCATCACGGGAAGTCAAATCCCCCCCCACCGTATGGGGTCCGGCTTCTCCTAGTATCACCCCTTGCTGCGTGTGTCACTGGTCGTGTGTCACCGTATGACACTCACCTGCTAGAAAGCTCACTCCCGTAATCCTTCTATGAGTTTTGTTATCACCGGTTTCCCCATCACTGCCTTCTGAGTTCCTGTTGCAGTGAAATAGTTATATATATATTCACACAAATATATACCTATTTTCACCTGTTCTATCAGGTTATGGGTCCCACTTCACGCGAGTGGTGATTCCGGTTGGTTCGGCTCGCTTCGGTTCGTCCGATTCTACAAACCGTCAACACCGTTTCTTTTACCGTCAACATCGCAGCATAATTCAACTGCGAACCGTATCAGCGGCAATTTTTCCGTCTCCGTTCCCTTTGCCGCTTCCGTTAACCGTGGTTTACCCTACCGACTGTGATTGGGAATCCGCGCACCGTTTCCGTCAGCTGTTGACATCACAGCTATCGCGGCTTGATCCGCACCGTAGAAAGCGGCGAGTCCCTTTCCGTCTCCGTTCTTTTTGCCGCTTCCGTCTTTCGTGGCTTGCCAACCGACTGTGATTGGTATCCCGCGCACCGTCTCCGTCAGCTTTCGTGCATTTTGGTGCACTCCATCATTTTTTATAAGAATCCTTCTACACTCTGGCCAGCAGCGCCTCTGCTGCCGGGGGACCGCTTTACCGTACGGCATTTTTGACGTCACCACCGTTTTCCTCGTCAAAAACTGCCCCAATTTGACCTTTCGATCGTCCAATTCGCTTGATTTTTCGAGAAGATACCGTTTCGCTTGGGAACCCTATCTTGGGGTTCGCAGAATTCTGCAGACAGCTGGCTGGAGCTGTCATGTCCACTAAACGTCAGCGTGCACGTATGGCCGCTGTTCGTTCAGCGTTGCTCTCTCTCCGAGTGCATCGACATCCTTTTACCGCTGGTTATGTTCTGGTGGTGCCTGGTGGTGCTTGCGCACCAGGCACCAATCACGACGACAACATTCTGGACGACAACGACGAGACCAATGACTTCCGCGACTTCGTCTCGCCACTTCCCTCACCTTCGCCTTATGCCCCCAGTGGTCGCCATCTGGTGGTGTCTGGTGGTGCTATCACGACCGCTTCCCCCCTCTCCATCATCCCTTTCGAGTTCCTCCCCATGGCCTCGATCACGTTCCCTCACCGCATTTTCCACCTTCCACCTCCCTATCCCCTCTTCAGCGACGCATTCGCTCTGGTGGTGCCAGGCCGCTTTTGGCTTTGGCACCGCGTGGGCATTGGCTGATTCATCGTTTTCGTGGCGCTCGAGGACTTCTGCAATCGAGAACTCCGCCGCCGCCATTCCGCAATCACGTCGCGGCTTGTAGATGCTTGCCTTGATGTACAAAGACCGTAGAGCGGGACTAGCCCGCCTAGCCTGTTTATATGTCTCTTAGATGCCTAGGCAGCGCCCATGCACGGATGTGCTTCTAGCTGGGTTGGAAAAGGCCCCCTCGGCCTGGACACTAAATTGACATTGGGTTAGGGCTTAGGGTTTTCCTTGCTCTCGCATGGCCACTCACACCTTCGGGGTGAGGTGGTCGTGTCACGGGGAAGCTGAAATCCCCCCCCACTGTATGGGGGTCCAGCTTCTCCTAGTATCACCCCTTGCTGCGTGTGTCACTGGTCGTGTGTCACCGTATGACACTCATCTGCTAGAAAGCTCACTCCCGTAATCCTTCTATTAGTTTTGTTATCACCGGTTTCCCCATCACTGCCTTCTGAGTTCCTGTTGCAGTGAAATAGTTATATATATATTCACACAAATATATACCTATTTTCACCTGTTCTATCAATTCACTCACCTCGCGTGGATGGGAATTCACACGTCGTTTCCGTCTCAATTGATGGAGAGTGTGATATATATACATATATATATATTGATAATCAACCATGCGCCGGAGCCAAGGATATGGCCTGAGCATTTTAAATGTAACATGGTGCACCCACTATACAGCGGGCCCCGGAAAACATCGGGACGCATACATCCTGCGTGAAGGGGTTCCAACGTCGCTCCCCGATGTGTACGAAACGTGTTGACTCACATGACCAGTATCATGGTTCACGTGCGTCGCTGAGGTATCCTTACAATGTCACCATACGATCCATGAACATAACATGGTCACACATGATGGGCCATGGGCTATGATATAATATCACATACCGTCGAGCGTGGGCGAACCGCGCTATATAATGGCAACGTTGCATGGTGTGGATGGCGACGCGCCGGATGCATGCATACATGGCATGCGCATCGTTGTGTAATGTATGTAACCTACACAGCAGTATAACAATCTAGGCCGACGAAGACTCTCTCTTTCGCCCGTTACTGTATCCGCCCGGTGAGACGTTCGCGCTAGAATACTGCGATAATGATTGGCACCAAACGATTTTGCTGAGCAATTAGACTCGTGCAAAGAGCATGCACGCACCATGATTGATGTAGTAGAACGATGTTCATACGATACGACCGTACGAGGTGGCATCGTA
>LGRX02035613.1:51848-98872 GCA_001247695.2 Cymbomonas tetramitiformis | reverse complement strand
CCTCCCTCAATCATCTGCGGCACCATCCCTCAATCATCTGCGGCTGCATCCCATAATCATCTGCGGCTTCATCCTGAGCTCTGATCCTTCTTTGTTCATTTTCCGGGATCCCAAACTCCATCCCTCATGTATATCTTACTCAATCCTTCGAACGTTTCCAGCTCATTCTCTCTCACATCTAACTCAGTTTCTCACACATCTCCGGCTCAGTCCCTCTCGCATATGTGACGCATTCCCGCGCGCATCTCTGGCTCAATCCCTCAAATCGCGCATGCATCTGCCTCTCACTCCCTTCTCGCATCCGGCATACCCCGTGGAGCACCCTTGTTCAATCCCCTCGCACAACTCCGGCTCAATCACTTCAATCTACGACTACCCACAGTCATCTTCGGCTCACAATCCCTGGCTCGTGATAGGAGGCACGCACCTGTCATAACTGCTCGGATCCGTCGAACTAGAGATAGCAGCCATTGTACGGCCCCTGCAACGGGGACGTATAACAATGACAATGAGCCAGACCATTCTCGCCAGCCAAAATCAGCCAATCGGGGGACAAGGGGCAAATGCGACCTCGGTGGGAAACAGCCACGAACAAGGACATCGTGAAGCGGAGGATGTGAAGAGCGTGAGGGAACTCGGCGCTTTCGAGGGGCCCACCAGAAGTTGCCTTCCACAAAAACAACCCGCGCCTTATCATTCGGAATGCCCTTCACGTCATAGCCCCAGCGGCGGCACAACTTCACGGCGGTCTCTCCTCCCTCCACCCCAGTGTTCATTGGCAGCACCTGCAAAAATCGTCCGCCAAACCGATGTTAGCCCCGGTTGGCACGTTTCGCTTGGGAATGGCACATTTCGTCCAGAACAGAGCTCCAGTAGCATAAAATCAGGGAGGAGGAGGGGGGTAGAGAGCAAGAAACGGGGTGGGAGAATGGACTGGGAGAAGGTGGGGAGAGATCAATCAAGAAACGGGGTGGGAGAATGGACTGGGCAACAATGGAGGAGAAGGGGAGAAATCAATCAAGAAACGGGTGGGAGAATGGACTGGGCAACAAGGGAGGAGAAGGGGGAGAGAGATCAATCAAGAAACGGGTGGGAGAATGGACTGGGCAGCAAGGGAGGAGAAGGGGGAGAGAAATCAATCAACAAACAGGGTGGGAGAATGGACTGGGCAACAATGGAGGAGAAGGGGGGAGAGATCAATCAAGAAACGGGGTGGGAGAATGGACTGGGCAACAAGGGAGGAGAAGGGGGGAGAGATCAATCAAGAAACGGGGTGGGAGAATGACTGGGCAAAAGGGAGGAGAGGGGGGAGAGAGATCAATCAAGAAACGGGTGGGAGAATGGACTGGGCAACAATGGAGGAGAAGGGGAGAGAGATCAATCAAGAAACGGGTGGGAGAATGGACTCGGGCAACAAGGGAGGAGAAGGGGGAAGAGATCAATCAAGAAACGGGGTGGGAGAATGGACTGGGCAACAAGGGAGGAGAAGGGGGAGAGATCAATCAAGAAACCGGGTGGGAGAATGGACTGGGCAACAAGGGAGGGGAGCAAGTGAGGAACCGAGCAAGCAGTGGCGGGGGCGAGAAAATAGATCGCAACACTTCACGGTGGGGAGGGGAACGTAGAAGGTCAAGGGCACATGGGCAGGGTTTGGGTGCATATGGAGGGCAACCAAGGAGGCTGTGGCAAGGGGGCTGAAATGCAATCAAAAAGGTGTGGCAGGAAGATGGCACACAGCAGCAAAGGGGTTGAGGAGCAGGCGGAGGTAGGAAGGGAAGTGGACGGGGAATGGGAGAAACAAGAAGGGGAGCCGGGGTGGCGGGGGGGGACTAAAGGGGAGATACAAATGTAGAGGGAGAGCAAGGAGTAGGCTATGGTGTGAAAAAAGGTCCAGGTTGGGCAGGGGCGAGAGGGAGAGATGGGGATCCCAAGACGATGATTCGGAAGGGGAGTAGTGGCGTGTGCGGCGAAGGGGGAACTGGCCTTGTCAAAGCCGAAAAGGTTAGTGATGAACTCCTCATAGTCCCCGAGCACGTTGTTATGGAAGGCGCGGGAGGTGAGCGTGAGCGTTGATGTCTGAGCCCACGAGGCCTCGAGCAATAAGTCTTATGAGCCGCAACACACGTGCCAATTGGGGGAGTGGGGAGACAGGCGCACATCTACAAGCTACCCGCAATAAGGTGTTCGGCCGAAGGAAGCGGGAGGCCGGTGCTTGTTTCCAGGAGTTTAGCTAAGAACCAACGGAGCAGCAGAATGCCAAGATATGCGGGGAGGTGCTGTCCGGCAAAGTTGAGGATGAGGGATACAGTCGACGCGCCCCCGTGAAAGCTTCACATGCTCATGCGTGCTGGAAGCGTCCCTTTAGAAAAATTGGTTGTGCCTGCCAGAAGTTGAGGGGTATTTGGACTGAGGCGCAGCGCCGGGAAGAGGCCCATAAAGACCCACAAGGAGGGGCCTAACATAAGCAGAACAAGCCGTTGCCTGGACACCTGCTTATGCAGAGCCTCGAGGATCTTTGGGTGGCAGTGTCCTTGATTCACTGCAGAGTACGCACTGAGGAAGTCGAAGTATCGTTTGCCCTGTCATCAGGCGCGTGACTCCCCTTCTCAAGAAGCCTGCATCGCCCCCCTATGCGAGGATACGGGATCGAACCACGAAGCTGGCTCGACTAGGAGAAGGCTGATAGTCTCCAGAATAAGCGCTCATTATGGAGAGCATCATATGAGCCGTGGCACGTACGTGGTTGGCTCACGTGAAGAGCGGGGTCGCTTCGCGGATAATTTGGATGAGCACTCTGAGGGCAGGCATCCGGGGGAGGTGCTTCACAATAGCAAGGCAAAACAAAATCCTTAGAAGGGTGTTCTCCTGCCGGGCATCAGGGCATGAGCAAGATCGCTTTTGTGCAAGCGTCGCTACGTGGGTCACCTCAACGTCCCAAACGTGGACTCCTTCGCCTCGCTCCAGAACAACCGGTATGGGGTGATAGTTATGAGCGCCATAGCGTTCTTCTTTCTCAATATACTTCCTCTGTAAGCCGGAAAAATGCGGAATCTTGTTTAGAAAATAGCTGCTGTGTGATTGGAACTATTCTATGTACAGGGTCACAGGAATGCGAGCGCGAGCGAGAGGATAAGCTAGTCACGCCAAATGAGTGATAGACAGAGGCTTTTGCCAGAAATGAAGGGATCTTGCACCTCGCTACGCTGGATGTTGCCTTTTTGCTTTATAAGGAATTTTACATACTACGTGATACGTGGTATATGTCCCACCTGTGCTTCAGATGGCAGCTGAGAACTGTGCTCGACCGCTTGGAAAATTCCTGCAACGTCACCCATGTTGCCCTGCCTTATTCATGTGCCAGCAGATCGTGCGTACGAACTGCGAATTTCTAAAGTGCGACCAACAGGTTGCTCAGGCAAGTTTGTGAAGTAGCATTTGATACGTCAGAAGAAGAGTTAGATCTTTGACCACTTCCACAAAATACGTTGCACCATATGGACACGAGGCATTCAGAATAAAGCAGTCAGAGAAACCACGTGGAGTGAGCTCAGGCAATACTGCGTTTGCCGGTCCTTCACTCGTGTTTAAGCTATCGTAGAGGTAAAGGTGCGGTTGCACCAAGATAGCCTCGTGAAACCGTTATAGAAACAAAAAACAGAAAACCCACTGCATATAGTAGGACATATAGTAGGACATATAGTAGGACATATAGTAGCCTCGTGTATTGTTTAGCATACCTGGAGTTGCGGTCACAAATGAGCGGCAGTAGTGCCTGTAGAGAATCGACAGTGAGTCAGAATATCCCGGGTGACAAGTATCACAGATCAACATGATTACCTGGGAAGAGCGGAAGCAACACGAATCATCGCGCGAGAGTGACAAATAAACTGCATGTTCTTACAGTGCTACGCTGCCTGAAGTGCTTTGCAAATTCAGCTTGATGGTATCACGCGCATCTGCGCGAAGCGTGAACTGCAAAAATTGCTTGTGGTGGTGTGGAACCTCTCGTGTGCGGTCCCTTTCGCTCTCCGTCTGGTTTGATTGTCGTTCCGACTTTTCCACCAAAAAAATGCAGGAATGCTACTCGACTTTACGTCTCCTCGCTTGTCGTGTGCTGTCGCCGGAAGGAAGAGTGGATTGTGATCTTCTTGGAGATTCAGCCGTTATTTCATCGGAGCGAACTAAGTGTGCTGACATGATATGACATGGCAGATGGCTGCTGCGTCATCGATGACGTGTGAGTATGTACAAAGTGTTGAGTGTGTACAAAGTTGGAAAGTCAAAGTGTATTCCCATCGCTTGTAGTTCCACTTCCTTCCACTTCCAGTCCAGGGCTCTACAGTAGAGTCAGACGAGAGTCAGGCCTACGAAACGGCTTTTGTCTTGCGTTGCTAAAAATGGAGTACTGTGGTTGGTCCACATCGGATGACACGTCTGCGGACAAGGGTTCTTGTCAAGACGCCGCTTATTTAAATTTATACATGAAAAAGTAAAATATAAAAATATAAAAATATTCAGAAATATTCAGAAATATTTTAAAATATTTATATGAAAAATATCCTGGGAGCATAAATGCTAATGACGTGTCCCAGATCAGCTCCCCTGCCTCGCCTGCGCCCCGGCGACCCCCCCGGCTCTCCGGGGACGCCACCGAGGCGCCTGTACCGCTTCGCCACCATTGTTTCATCGCGCTCCACTTGTGGCTTCGATCCAGGTACCTGCCTCACACCGCACCAACCGCCCACCGCCACCCCCGCTTAATCCACTCGCCCGCGCTGGCTTTTGATGATGAACACCGAAAATTAGCAAAACGTTTATAACACAGGTGGGGATCATTGAATAATGGATGGTCGAATATGCGCGCGCATCGAATTTCGATGATGACGTGATTTTACGTAATGAAATATGATGACGTGATATTATGTAACATCATATATGAAATATTAAAATACAGGTTAATGCCTTCAGGATTAATAAAACAAAAAGGCAATTCACAACTTCGCTGCAACAGGAATCGTACACCTATATATGGAATCTTCGGCGTGACGCAAGACGGCGTCTGTCACACTATGCTATTATTGTGAAGCCCGCAAAGCTCCCAGAATGAATGTTAGTGACACTGTCATCAAAGACGCCTGTATGAGCTGCAACAGGAATTATAAAATCTGTGGGAAGCGGGATCAGCGTCAGTCACACTATTCTTTTAGCATTCCATTTACATTGCGAAGCCCGCAAAGCTCCCAGAATGAAAGTTGGTGACACCATCATAAAAAACGCCTGTATGGGCTGCAACAGAAATTATACATACATACATACATACATATCCTTCTGCGGGCGCTAAACGTCGTCAGCCTGTCACACTATGCTATATTTAGATTGCGAAGTCCGCAATGCCGCAAAGCTCACATATAAATGAAAGTTGGTGACACTGTCATCAAAGACGCCGATGTGGATGTGGGCTGCAACAGAAATTATACACACCAATGGCGCGACGCGAAATCCTCTGCCAGCTCTTTCAAAATCGGTCATCACGTTCGATCGGCCATCACCTTCAAAACTTAAAATGGAAACTTACATATGAAATCGGTGGTGGGAAAAAGTGAAATAATCTTGGTATAAATTCAATGGTGGGAAGACTGTATAGTGAAATTCAGTAGCATACAAGTTCTGAAATTCCTGTAATTCCTATAGTGAAATTCAGTATGCTACTGTATAGTGAAATTCAGTATGCTACTGTATAGTGAAATTCAGTATCGAGTATAAATACAGTGGTGGGAGGACTGTATAGTGAAATAATCTGAGTAAAAATTAAGTGGTGGGAAAACTGTATAATTTGTACCTTGGATGGGGAAACGTGAAATACTTGATTATATTGTAGGTACATCTTGCGCAAACGATTTATACCTTCCGCAGATCGAGTGCAGTCGAGAAGCGGAAAACAGGCTGGGGATCGACGGTAGAGTTCAAAATTAATTTGACTAAATGGACGACGATAAAGGGCAACGTCTCTCACAAACATTGTCAAGCGCTGCTCAACATTGTCAAGCGGCGCTCGTGGACACCTTGGTCACCTTCGATCTTTGGGTTAGTAGGGGATCAACGCAAGACAAGTTAGTTGTCAGGCACTGCCTGTCTTGACAATGACACGTCGGCGAACAAGTTCGCCAACGTGCGCATTGTCAAGACAGGCAGTGCCTGACAACTACCTCGTGTAGGTTCCTAGTCCATAAAACGCAAATGTAGTTTGAAGTTGCTACCTCGGTACTGTAATAGTTGGTCACACGACAGTTTCGGCCAATTTTCGTTTGCGAAATTTTGCTGGTGTCGTGTGTGTCACCACCCGTAGGGGGTCACAAGACTGCCAAAGGTCTATACCAGTACGCGTATAGTACTCGGTGTCAGATCCCTAGGGGTCGAGACTATTATTATTATATTCGTTTATCCGTTTTATCAATCACTCTTCGGTATGTTACCTGAGAGTATACCCGATAAAAAATAACAAATGTTGTTTGCAGTTGCTAATAGGCATGTTACCACGGAGAGTATACCCGATAAAAAATAACAAACGTTTTTTGCAGATGCTAAACCTCTGCTCTTTATGTCGTTTTAGGACCCGCGAATTACCTTACTTACTTACTTACTTACTTACTTACTTACTTACTTACTTACTTACTTAAGCAAACCGCGAATAGCAGAGCGGGATGATGACACTGTGCTGACGACATTGTGCCAACGTCATCTGTCAGTCATGAACTCCGCATAATCGAACTGATTTTTATATAAACGACCGAGTTTACAATTTAAAAAACGTAGTCTTTCACGGGGAAGTTGAAATCCCCCCCCACTATATGGGGGTCCAGCTTCTCCTAGTATCACCCCTTGTTGCGTGTGTCACTGGTCGTGTGTCACCGTATGACACCGACTTGCTAGAAAGCCCACTCCCGTAATCTTTCTATCAGTTTGTGATACGGGCTGATATGCGGGCCCTTAGTATATCAATAATATAATAAAAAGCGTTGTGTTATAGGACGGTAACACACGCGTAAGTTATTAGCGGGGATGAGTGCAGACTTCTGTGAGAAGATACTGCTCTAGCACAACGCTAGCTCATCTATACCGAATGTCTCCCATCGCATAGATGGTACCGCCATTGGGTTGTGAACCCGAGACATTGGTTGAACGACTGGTATCGGCAGAACGAATGATGATGCGTTCGCCCTATGATACCCGCATGCTTGTTCCGCACATGCTAGAAGCGAAGATGATTTCTTGTTTGGTACTTCAAGATTGTATCTTGCTTCGCCATCTTCGAGTTCGACATACGAACTCTCGATGACAGGTGTCATTCAAGTCTTTCCTTGAATAAATGACAGATGATGTGACTTGTCATCTCGATGACATGTACAATCATAGTCGACCGTACTGACGACTGTCTGTCATTATAATATATGACATGACTCGACATGACGTGACATGGTATGACATGTATGACACGTATGACATGTATGACATGTATGACACATGTGTCATCGGTCATAACCCTGACAGATCTCCCCTCTTAAAAGAGTTGTGACCTCACAACGGGCATACCTTTGTATATGTCTTTGATGTCTTTGTTGTTGTCGCTTCTGCTGGTACCAGTCTTCTTACACCGATTTGAGGCGTCCCTCATGGTGTTTTAGGATTTTGGGGGGAACTGAGTGCTGAGATTCAGTAGTTCAGTATCACGTATGACGTATGACAGTGACAGTGACAGTACAGTGACTTCCTACCTGTACTCAGTAGTTCGACTTCGGTAGCTTAGACTGTGACACACGATATGATTGCCTAGTGACGGCCTCAGAGCTTAGATAGCCTGAGAGTCGTGTATTCATCTCTATCTTTTGATATACCCGATTGCCTCGCTCAAACCCTACGGCGTTCAGCGTTTTCACTGTGTCACTAGGACATTCTAGTAGGTTATGGGCCCACCACGCTTCCACTTTAGTCCCTCACCTTAGCATGATGCCTTACAGGCTATGCCTTACAGTTCTTAGGATGTAGCCCCCTTTGAATTGCGTATCGTATTTCAGAGTGACGATTCAAGGTTCAATGAATTGCGTTTCGTGATACAGATTGACGCTGGATTACTGATTGATCCACACGTATCGTGCGTCAGAGTGACGATTCAAAGTATCCGAGGTGTACGTTACGGATTATTGCGCTAGCCGTCGTCGCTTTAGCGAACGATGATCCCACGATTTAACGATTTATAATCGCACGATTCTCGGCCTTATATATATATATAACTGATCGTTTGCTGTTCGTTTCCACAGTTATTATATATTGTGCACCCAACCCTTCCTCCCCTCCTGAAGACATCAAAGGAGGTTCACAGGCGGTCATGGGGAGCCCTTTGGATGTTTCCGGAGTTATTTCACCGGGGGCTTGTTTTAATGCAAACGGAGTGGCCCTGCTTAACGGGATTGGACTTATAATCCTTTACCCGGTCTGCTCAACTCCTCAATTATTGGTCCAGTACGCACGCTTTGACGAACATCTATCGCGATGAGTGAGAGTGGATTCGCCACGTACTAATGTGAAATTTATTTTAGTTATGTGTGTCAAGCATAACTTAGGATCACAAATCCGTCTACCTCAGTCGATGTCTCCGGTAGCTTCGGATGACTGGCCACAGAATCCGATGACTAACCACGGTCTTGGCAAAGGTAGCATTAGCAGTTTTTCACAGATATTGGTACCCGCATATGCGTATCTGTGTAAGGGTATGATTTATACAAGGCTCACTACACCTTAGCAAGGAAGGATCAATTCCTGCTCCTGTCATATCAATTTGATGCGGGGTAAAATGTTAGGGATGTAACCCTGCAGCTCTCGGGATGCAGCCCTGCAATTCTTGGGATGCAGCCCTGATATATATACGACCGATCGACGAAAACCCTTGGGTACATGTTTCCACGGCCTGATTGTTATTTGGTCGGCAATTATTGGCAAAAGTCATCGGCTATCAGCTTTTGACTCAGAAGCCACAATGTTATAGAAGCTGCGACCTATTGTAACCATATGCGGCAGTTATGCCTTCAGCATACGTAGACAATATGATTATGTGGAACTTATAATCCCACTTAAGTTGCATCATGATAAATTTATCCAGGTGTTAACAAGTGTTCAGGATTTGATAAGGGGTTGACGCCCCACAAGCTAAAGGTCACTGTCTCATAAGACTCGCCTCAAGTGTGCGGCTTTGAGGATCAGTGTCCCAGCGAGGCACAGGCATGATGCTTCCTTGATCATGGTGGAGCTGGAAATGAGAATGCTCAAGATATCCGAAGACAGGAAGGCTTTTTGTTGGCCAGAGTTGCTGTCTAGATGCTTAACCTCGATGGGGTTGCATTCGGATACAAACTGTGCAACCATGCATGTGACTTATACATTGGTGTATGACTTTGATGAATCGTCTCTTGTCATGAACCTGGAAGGAATGACGGGCAAATAGCTAGAGTGGCGGATTTACTCACTCGGCTTTGCTGTTATGAATTTCGATGCCTGTTGGCACTACTGGCAATCCTTTGCTCAGATGCTTTCCTTAAGACATTGGCAACAACTTGTGTGCCAGCTTCTCTAGATTTGGGGAGAAACCATGGATCAACAATTCATCAATCAAAACACATGTTACCAAGGTTGATTCAACGAATCTTTCAACTCTTGAATTTCGACAATCAGCAACTTAGGCTGTTGACGTCAAAGTGATGGTCGTAAGCTTACAATATAGCTTATTCGCATTTGAAAAACCATCGTTTTCCTATGTCAGTGCCCTTCATATAATATGATAGAGCCGGAGAAATGTGCATCTATGATTTCTTCATAATGAACTTCATGTGTCAGTAAGTCAAATAAGACTTCATTTGATGTCTTCAGTCGCCATGATGTACCGTGTCGTCAACTTTATGGCTGCTATATACAGATGCTGGAACTTTTGATAAGATTTTTAATCTTCCAAGCAAAATTACAATGATGTAAATCAATATGTGGCAAGCAGCTGTATGAAGAATGAATGAATCTATACTCCTTCCTCCCCCTTTTAAAAAGAGGTGCATCAAACCAATCAGATGGTGATGGAGAATGCTATTCAATCATTATGTCATGTGAAAATGGTCTCAGTAATCAGACTGAGATTACTTATCGAATGCTTTCGAGGTAACAATGTCAATATGAACACCGATTTCTCTACGTCATACCGGCAATATGCCTGACGTTTTTGAATGTGGCAAATGCCAGATGATGTCAAATATCCAATGTCAATTCACTATGAATTAATATGCAGTTTTTGGGTTGCAGCCCACATACATTGTCAGTTCAGGGTCACTATAGTGTGCCCAACTTAGACAATGGTGTGCCCAACTTAGACAATGGTGTGCCCAACTTAGACAATGGTGTGCCCAACTTAGACAATGTTTCTGGATAATGATTGTCATAATGAACAACGGAATCAGTGATGGTACCGAAGTTAACTTTGGTATCGAAGCTAATGGAGAGTCAATTAAGAAGTGTCTGTAATGACAACAACTTACTACGAGTTGTATTTCCGTAGTTGATGGATGGCTGACATGTCATTTCATTATGATTAGAACATGGCATTGCCTAGTGATATGTGTATTATTCTTCAGTACATGATCACTTATCTCAATGGTGCCCATTTTATTTTTGGGCAAACACTATTCAGAGACTTGTTATGATAAAGAAGTATGAATGATGAATGTGTCATTTCAATCCGATAGAATTGTGACTTGTTGATGACTATAAAATTTCTGTCACTTTCCAGAATGAGGATGAACTGCGCTTGGAAACCGTATGCAGATTGCGGGTTCGAGTCCCGACATGGCTTTTCCAAGACTTCGTGGCCTAATGGACGAGGCAACAAATTTCTTAACATTCCAGAATGAGCTTTCAAAGAGTCTTTATTCCTCAATGAAACATGCTTGTCTTATGTGCCAAAATGATATGAAACCACAAATATGGTGTCAATCTATATGTGGATGGTTTATACCATTGTATGCTATTCCACAAATAAGTAGTGATGTCATAATAAAAACTTTGGACAATTGCAACTCAGTACAAACCCGAGTGCATTCAAGTCCACTTGTATACTCAGAATCTGAATCTAATGCACTTTTTATATGCACAGGATAGAACATATTTTCTATGTGATTCTGGATTCAGGAACTAGAGTCAATGTAAAACTCTTTTCCTATTTCAGACGATGAAACCTTTATTCCCTTAGGTGCAATACCTTATTGTAAGGAATAGTCATTTTCAATACAAGTTTCAATCGATTTTCTCAAAGCTGTCACTTTTATGATGATCAGATTGGTCAACTTTACAGCATAACCACTTCCCCTCGCTGAAGGAGATGACTCCCATCATAGGGCGGTATATTGGCTGTTTTCATATGACACATGGAAAACATGAATAACTCTTGGAGAATTTCGGGATAAACATCCTGAATTGGCTGTGCTTGATTGCTCTATGCCCAAGAATGACCGAAGAGATTACTTGCCATCTTTTAGCCATATGGCGTAGAGGCTGCTTAACAACGGTTGGGTCATAAGCTGGATAGGTATGTTAGCTATGTTGGAGGCTGAATAGCCATGATTGCACAGATTCTGTCCTCCATGATAGACCTTTGAGAAATGGTGTCTGATGAATCAATACTTTTGACAACAACTCAACCTTTAGGTATGATGAAGAGCTGATGATCTTTGCTGCAATGCAATTGTTTGATGCGTACCACTGAAATGCCTTGTGATATAATAATCTCACTGCATAGGCTTTGTTCAATGGCGGTATGATCAGATATGTAATGATCCATGAAGACAAGATGGTTGGTATGGCTCATTCAGCAGGCATGATTACCTCAAAGAGATGCCAATACACGGATACATTTCAAGACATAAGGGCAATAGGCTTATTATGCAGCCTTCAAAGGCAGTTAGCATTTATGCTGCATTGGTCAGCTCAGTGGCTTTGACCTATCTAGGTGTTGTACTCAGGCCGTAGCCTGCATATTGCATTGAGTAATCTTGACACCTTTAATGATCCAATCAGATGATATATATGAAATATCAAGAATGGTTGCCCTTTTTCAATGATCATCGGTGGCAGAGGCTATAGTGCTTGCACCGTGTCAATATACGATTCTAGTCTGGATACATGCTAGACCAGAGGTATACAATGTCTAGGTCTTCAAAATCAAGCTCATATGTATGTCATGGCTGATGACCTTAGAAATGTTTGATACTTATATGTGTCAACTTCATGGAGTTCGGCATGGTTTGACTGTATATAGCCGGGCTTGCCAAAGCAAAAACGATGATGCAGCTTAATTGTTTTATTTTATTATTTGTCTTTATTATTTATTTGGTTTTTAGTTGTATTTTTAGCTTATCATCTTCCCCCCTCAAGGAAGTGTATTGCTAGGCGGTTGTCAAGCGCCGTTTAAATACAACAGAGGTCCGACCTCTATGTGATGACGTGATAGCTTACTATGAAGCTGGATAGCAGTTCTCGGGATGCAGCCCATTGCACCGAAGGTGCATTGCAGTCGTTGGGATGCAGCCCGAATTCACGTCATCAGCGTGGGTCATATAGTGCCCAAGCATGTGCTGTATATATACAACACTACCCTCCAGCGGCGAAGTGGTTTGCTATTACCATCATCGTATGCTGTGGGATATCAATATATGATCAGAGAGCATGGTAATATGTGTACCATGTTTGTCAATATCGGAGAGACTGTGTCTTCTTTAAAATCCTCGTGACTATATGTATAATGGTGCTATACTGATGTCAACACCTTCTCTCTGAGTGATTTATTGATTTCAGATGTGATGTCGTGGCAGTCAACCTTGTCCGATTGTACCGGAGGTTGTATGAATTGTGTCCACGTCATTGGCACGAGTCATATTGTGTCCGTGCATACGCGATCTCAGCGCAGGTCACAATACAGTGCCCGAGCATACGCGATTTTAGCGTAGGTCGCATTGTGCCTCTATTTATTACATCTGAGAATATCTGTTACTCATCTTTGTGAGTCTAGACAGCATTGTGCTGATTGCAATGCTTTCTCTGGTGACTTATATATCACAGATTGTACCAAATGTGGTGATCAGTCCAGTGCAGTAATTTGCCACCGGAATGTACAGGGATTGTGAATGATTGCAATCCAGCCGGAGGAATAATCTCAACAGCTATTCTGTACTAATGAATTCATCGGAGTTATACTCATTTCGACGATTCAAAACCCATGTCATTTGTAATGATGACAACTCATGTGAATATATAGGGTTTTTATCAGAATGCTTTTATGTGATGTCAACATATTATGAACAATTCACTTGCATCTCAGGACAAAGGAGTTACGCTTGGAAGGTCTTGCATGGTGGTCACCAACAGTTATCAGCTGTTATTCGGGTGCCATATTCTGCCTTCAGCACTGGGACTATATCAACCAGTCTTACAGCGATGCACTTGTCCTTCCCACTCTTATGTACGGCTATAGTGCCAAAGTGTATCAGGTGGGATATATATATATATACATTATATAACTATCATCTTCTGATCCAGGATATGCAATTAAGCATGTTGTCGCTGGCACGTCATCGACAACCAATGGTGTTTTGCCATTTGTACAATTACAAAAGTCGTATTATCTTAGCTGTCTGATGAACTGTCTGATGTGTCACTGTCACACTGCTCCACATGAGTATAAGTCCAGGTGTACTTCTACAAGTCCAGGTGTACTTGTATATGTCCAACTGTACATTATACCCCGTGGTGACATGACTGTCACGAGCAGTGATCGAGCGAGACATCAGGCAGAACAGTCAGACAGGCAAGGCAGGGCGACATGAACATTAAAAATAAAATATTTACCATCGGGTGTAAGATCGCAACTTCCATCTCTAGATTTTAGGGTTTCCGAGGCAAGAGCGAAGAGCGAAAGCTATGTCACTGCAGTTAGGTTTAGCAGAGCGAACAGTCTACTACAGGCTATCTGGCTATGTGAGCGAAGCTAATGTTTTGTAATTGAAGCTAATTCTACTCGCAGAAGTCGTTCCAATCTTCAGGGGACATCTCAGCCCAGCCAGTCTCCTGCATGGCTTCGCGCGCGTTGGAGTAATTGTAGACGTGGCGGTCGTTTGAAGAAATGTGAGAGATGGTGGGGCCATGGTGATAATGGACGTTGATGACAGCGTTGTTGCCAACGTTCCAATTCTGCATTTGGGGAGCGTTGGGAACCATCATGTTTTCGGGCTGAAAATTCCATTCTGGCGCGGGTGGGGGAAGCGGGGCGACGGGGAAATGGCCGGCGGGATGGGGAATGGGGTAGTGGTGAGGTGCAGGCGGAAGCGGAGGTGGAAAATGGTGAGGAATTGGTTGCGGAAGAATGAATTCAGGGGGACCCTGCTCAGGGGGACCGGCTGGCGGCTGACCGGCATGTTGACGGGGATCGAATTGCGCGCATGCGTACGGCCAGACGTTGGGGGGCAAGTCCTGACCGAAACCGGAGGCGAGCGTTGAGTCTGGACTGTGCCGGAGGATCTCGTAGGCGAGCGTTGAGCGTGGAGTCGGTCGAAGATGAACACAAGCGGAAAGGGGTCGACTAGTCGAAGGTCATCATGCGGTCGAGCACTGATCCTGCATGTAAGCAAAAAGTTAGTCATGCATACACATATCGATGCATACACACTTAACGTCAGTCGCAGAAACATTATGCACAAAGATATTCATAGCAGGCAGGGTCACAGCGGCAGGGTCACAGCAGGAGGTGCACGGGAAGATGCAAACAAGAAATGGGCTTGAAATTGCATCAGAACTCCCCTTTGGGTTAATTTCGAAGTTCGAAGCATCGATCTTAGAAATCCAGCTTTCTAGGCATTGATTGGCAGTATCTTTTTGACGATGACAGACGACCGAAAACTCGAACGATCTTGGAAATCTGTTTTTTGAGTTTCCGATTGGCTAGTATTTTATAATGTGACTCGCGATTGAAAAGACGATCGACTGCGTTGATGACAGACGATCATCGTAGACATCTTCACCGTTCGCTTCGCCGTTCGCTGACGCGACGGTAGAGATCACCGTGCGCTGACGCGCCGGTTACAAAACAGCCTGAGGTAGGATAGACTGTGATGACATGTCATGTCATGACATTGACATGACATGACATGACATGACATGACAGCGACAACGACAGCGACGATGACGATGACGATGACGATGACGCTTGACGATCGATGACGATGACGATGACGGTCACGACCATCATCATCATCATCATCATCATCATGACAATGAATGAAATGACATGACAGTGACCTGAACCAAATTGCAAAACCAAATTGCAAAACCAAATTGCAAAACCAAATTGCAAAACCAAATTGCAAAAACGAAATGGGAAGCGGTGAATATATAAACCACGGTCGTAATGGGGGAAACGATGTAATACGGTCGTAATGGGGGAAACGCTGGAATATAACGTTAACCGTTTGTATAAATTATAAAAATGTAATAATTGAATTCTGAAATACAGCAGCGAGAGCATTGTGCAAAAGCGACAGCAGGCGTGAAGACTACAAAAGTGACGTGGAACCTACTAAAGTGACGTGGCAAAAAGTGCCATTTGAGCTCTGAGAGCAGGACCGTGCCCTACGATCAATCGAGTGATGAGTCGAAGACGTGCCAGCGACAAGCTAGTTATAGAAGGCACGTCAGACTACATGCTCTGGACTGCGCCTCCGGCACAGTCCAGAGCATGTAGTCCGACGTGCCTCTATAACGCCTCGTATCGGGTTATATGTTATGTATATAGTTCAGCATTCCAAACTTACTCGAGGATGTAAATGCTGAGCAAGAGTCAACTTATAGTCATTGGGATATAGTTTCCCATCCGAGTTTACACTTTGTTAGTGATGGTGGATTTAACGTTGTACAGATTTCAACGTTACTTGTGGATGCAGTGATTTTATCAAAAGCAATCCATCAGAAATCACCAGATCGGAATATAAAATGGATATGTGTGTGATCCTATCCACCTTCTTCCCTCCTTGAGGAAGTGTGAACACATAGGCAGGTTAGTTGCTTATATACCTTATAGCTTATAGCTTACAGCTTATAGCTTATAGCTTGCAGTCCTTGTAGGAAGCAGCTCATACAGTTTTAGGGTTGTTGCCCAACAGTTCTTGGGTTGTTGCCCGAAATATTATCATGTCTGTGCTGATTACAGCATGATATATATATGCCAAACACGAGGTGTATCCAATATTTAGGTGGCATTTAGGGTATGTTACGTTACAGTGACCCATATGTCCCACAGTGTGTTTAGGGTGTTACTTGGTATCAGTAACCCTAAAATAGGTTAAATTAAAGAAGTATAAACATTTTGCAAACATATTTAAGCAAAACTGCATTTAATCTCACACTGTATGTTACGTGGTTTGCAGGAGGTATGTTACACCCCTGACACACACATTTAATTTTAGGGTGTTATAGGGTGTTACAAGTGCTGCATAAATCAGGGAATATTTGTTGATAGCTGAATAATCAGATCAGCAAAAGAAAAACCACCCGATTTTTTCATTTTGAAATCATGCGTGGAGCATTTTTACGCATTTTGTTACAGCCAATATGTACACCTCTATATATTACACACCTAATATCTAGGGTGCTACACGAGATATGACCATGGTCATTATGATTTTCTGATACCTTAATAGGTATAAAATCATAACATCAAATAAAATAGGGTCGAAATTTCAATTTTGAAATCTATCGCAAACGAATTTTACCCATTTTGCCCATTTTTTGGCTATTTATTGTTTACCACAGTGATATATCTCAATGTGTGTGTAAGCTGCAAGGTACAGAAGTACTTCAACTTACTTCACCTTTGCACATGACAATTTTCATGGCATAAAAGTGAATATTTCTGTATGTCAACATCTGTGGTTGATCATAAATGTGGGTTTTACTGATTTGAAACCCATGGAAGTTAATGCGCACTCCCTGATGATATATTAGGTGTACCAACTATAAGCGGATTATCCACTTTAGTGACAACTTATCAACCTATGATATGTTTGGGCATATGACTGTGCACTAAGAGTATATCAAAATGATATCTCTAAATTCCAAACATATCTGGACACAACTTGATAATAATCAAAGCAGTTTAGCACAACACATATATATGTGTGTATGTCCACAACAACCTATGTCAGCTCGATTTATGTATGTACTGATCTGATTAGGTACATGCTTTTGTGCTGATCAATACTGAGTCAATTGTCAGAATGTAGTATAGTGGTTGTTGTTGCTCCAGCGATATGTGAGAGTGGATGGACTGTGCTCAACAGTTACCAGCTGTTATAATGAGCACAGTATTTTGCCTTCGGGTCTGGAGATATCTCCATCCAGCCCTTCAGCATGTTGTTTTATCCTGCTCCCATATCTATCGCCATCTCTGACATTCCACACGCACATGTGTTTGTGGAATGGTATCTATATTATCATGCACATAATGGACATTATAGTTGATCAATTCACTCTGAGTCAGTGAATGTCATCATATATAGTAATGTCAATGTGTGTGCAATGTGCAGTACTTGTTGATTAGTACTTTTGCCAGTGTGTGTGTGTTCACTTTACACACTTACAGGAAGATAACTTCTGGTATTACAATATTCCCAGATAGTTTATCATGCAGGATGATGATCAGCATACCATGTACTGAATGAATCTAGCATGATATATATCAGGTTAGGAGTTATTGTAATCCTGTTATAATCTCATTCACAATAATGAGTTGCTTGTTTATTTTACATGTAGCTCCGGTGTGCATTCCATCCAGTAATCCACCATAGAACGTGCATGTGATCCGAAGAGCATCTCGGCTCCACCGGGACATGACGAGCTAATTATGATGTTGAGATTACTTTCAGGCACCTTATGCTTACATGGTTCTAATATAACTTAGTATGCACTGCAATATGCTTGTGCAATGTTCAATGTATTGCAATATGATGCTAGTGTTCCAGTTGTTAACGTGATCAAAGTGGTATATATACTACAGCTGATAACATGATCAAGCTGTATTGGTGATGCATGCACAATTTACAGTGTTGCAGTCACTCAGTATAGAATGTATATATGGTGCAATGCTGCATGTACTCATTATATGCTGCATGTTGGTGAATGCTGCAAGTGGAGTATATGTGCATGTGTGTGTGTGTGTGTGTGTGTGTGTTGCAATCATTGCAATCTCAGTACACACATATCTTGCACACTATATTGCTGCTAAGTATTCATGATCTGATATGAAGATGTACACAACATTCATGCAGTTCAAACTTTTGATTGCAAATAATGCTGAAATCTGTATAGGCAGCCCTGACTGGGAGTCCCGGTCAGGCCCCTATGACAGATCCCTAGGACCAACACTGGACTGCTGACTGATCTGTAGGTTCGTACTGTGACACACGCTGTGTCACAGGTAGGCTAGACTCCGAGACCGTCCGAGACCGTTCCGGGTATATCTAGCTTAGGGTTTATTTATCTTATACAGTTTATCCACACGAGTACGGGACTTTCTGATATCTAGTGTACTTGGATATTCCGGTAGGTCGTGGCCCCATCCACGTTTTCATTCCACTTGCTATCTTGGCCATGATTGGCTAAGCAGCCGCTTGAAGAGGTGGTGCGCACTTGCGCGTTTGGGTGCGACTAGGATTTGGGACATGGCTTTACGGTAGACGTCTTTTTGCGGCTGCGAGTCATGGGCACCGCGCGTTGCTATTGCTCGGTTTTGGCAATGTTCATTTACGTTATCTTACCTGCCCTGATCCCGCTGGTTTACGTACTTTGGGCTGGTGCTCCGGACACCTTTGACCACGACGACATTTGCAAGTGCCCCACGCTCTTTTCGCCGCTCCGCGCGTTCTGCCGTTACGTCTTCACTCCATTTCCGCCACAACACCCAAACGTGCAGCCGCGCATCATCTTTTCTCTGGCTTTCTACAGTATGGCAACATCTACACGAGCTCGTAAACGCCTATTGAGGGACTCCGACTTGGACGCCTCAATACGGCTTCTGGATGCGGTTCGCTCCGACCGCTAGCACCCCGCCTGTGGTGCCCCCTTCTACTTCCAGCAACACCGACGCTGCTGTCGCGTTGCGGAAACACCTGGTCGACCAACATGCCACGGTTGACGCGGTGTACTGTACAAGGGGCGCTTGCATCGGTCTTGGGCCAAGGGTATCCGCGAGGATATCCTTGGTTCCAAGAAACATCATTATCGTGGTACCGACGACACCGACCGCCTCTCCGAGTTGGTGGCGCAGCTTCGGACCGAGTTTGAGTCCGCTGGATTGGACTTGGCCCCCTTTGACCTCGACGACCCCACCTCTCTGGTTATCGAGAAGGTTAATGGGCTCCTCTATGACGTCTTGGCCCTCGTCGTGGAGCGGAACTCTGTGGCCGACACCTGGCTTCGGGGTACGGACTCTTCGGCTGACCGAGATGGACGTCGAGCTCTCATCGACATCATCAAGCAAGGGGAGCGTGCCGGCAGCCCTGCGCGAGAGCCACTGTCAGCAGGAGCACGCGGCGCTTCGTTATCCCGCAGGCGTTGACCCGCAGCCGATCTTGGCTCGTGAGCAACGTCTGGTGCGGGATAACCGCGCTCCTGACTGGCGGCCCACCGACGAGACCCGCAAGCTCTCATTGTACAACCGCCTCGACCCGATCTTATACGCGGCGGTGAAGGTGCGTTATCCGCTTGCGGGTGACCTCGGCGGAGTTACTCTCCGCTCGCTTCAGGCTCTCGTCGTGGCCATCTTCCAGGCATGGGCACAGTCGGACGAGGGCGGGGCGTCGGCACGTGAGAAGCAGGTGCTGGGGATGGACGGTAAGCCCTCCGCTCTGGTCACGTCGTCGGAGTACACGGTACTCCTCGAGGAGATTGCGGCCTTGAAGGCCTTGGTGCGTGGTGGCCGTGCGGGCGGGGGACATACAGCAGCAGCAGCCGCAGCATCGGGGGAAGCAGCATCCGAGGGGGTTTCGCGTGGGTGCAGGCAACCCCCCCGCGGTCGGCTTTGACCGCGACAGCATGAAGGCGAAGCCGCTGTGCCACCGCTGCCGCAAGGCCGGTCGGTAAAGGTGAGGTGTATCACCCTTACCGCGACTGCCCGCTTGGCGGTCGCCAACACTCGCCAGCCACGGCCGCGGCTTTCTGCATTCCCATTGAGCAGGAGGACGCGGAGGGCCTGCACGCATTGGCGCTCGTGCAGGTCTTCCAGGACGCGGCAGACATTGGACCGGAGGCAATCTCGCATGCGGCGTTGGCGTATGGTCCGCCCGCGGTGCTCTCCACGGACGGCGTCGGTGGGATCGACGTGGCGGCCTACGGTTTCTCCGTGCCGCCTCCGCCTTCTGGGCGGGACCGACGACGAGGACATCTTGCGGCGGCTTGATGCCCTCACCTCTGAGGTTCAGGCCGCCCAAGAAAAGGTACATTTTACCCACGCATCTTTCATTCCTGGGAGCGGAGCGGAGGGGCATGCATCGGCTCTGGTGTGTGACCCTGCCGCTACGGTAGGGATCACACCGGAGGGGCAGGTTCCGGCAGGTGGTGCGGCGGCATCGGCGTCCGCCGTGCCGGCCCCTCCTATGCCTGTTTCGCAGGTGGGGGATGTGGAGCCCGCGCCAACTCAATCGGCGCGGGTAACCACCACGGAGGCGACATGCGGTGAGTTCGGAGGCTTCGTGCAGACGGTGAATCACGCCGCCGTCCACCCGTCTGACCTGCCAGGCTATGACACGGACGACTACGAGGATTTCGCCGACGGTACTTTCGCGGTGAAGCCGCGAGCTCCGGCCGGTGCTATCGGGTGCGGTGTGCCGCCTTTCGGCTTTGGCACGCCGGCAATCGGCGCGCTCGCCATGCTTTCTCTCTTGTGCATTTCTTTTGCAGGTGTAGCTGTTTCGGCATCCACAGCTTCTGCTGTGTCGGCATGTGCACCGGCTACGGAGGTGCCTTCGCCTGGTGGTGATCTCGATTGGGAGGCTCCGTCACTTTACTCTACGAATGATTTTGTTGGTTCATTGAGCCCGGCTCAGGGTTTCTTGTTGGCTCACGATGTGCCGCCGCTTCAGCCGCCCGAGCCTCCTGACACTCTGAGCCTGCTAGCATTTCAGGATTTAGCTCAAGCGGATTTGGGCTTCGGCATGGCATTCTACTACGGCATGGCCTTACATGAGAGCGGTCCTCTTGATGCGGAGCACTATTATGGAGCTGGTTTATTTACTTCCTATTATGGGATGGACTTCCGTGAGGCCACCGCTGACTACTTTGGTGCTGTCGATTGACTTCTTACTCACTCTGGAGGCACACCAACATGGTGGTGTGCAGAACTCCTGTGACCTGCTCAAAGACTTCTTCAATCTGGTTTATGGTTTTACTTTGGCACCTTTGAAATCTTCAATTTGACTTGCTGACACAGAGCCTTTCAGTAGTTTAGCAGGACCTTAATTGCCTGTGAGTTTCTGCTCTTGTGCTAGCTAGAGGGTTCTAATTTGTGTATCAGAATTGCACAGTTAGATTAGCAGCTAGGCCTTGTCACCCTGGCTCCTGCCCTAACACTTACAACTTTACATTTTCTGACTCTCCTAGCCAGTCACCACCCACAGTGTTGGGGTGGTGTGCTGAAATCTGTATAGGCAGCCCTGACGGGGAGTCCCGGTCAGGCCCCTATGACAGATCCCTAGGACCAACACTGGACTGCTGACTGATCTGTAGGTTCGTACTGTGACACACGCTGTGTCACAGGTAGGCTAGACTCCGAGACCGTCCGAGACCGTTCCGGGTATATCTAGCTTAGGGTTTATTTATCTTATACAGTTATTTATCCACACGAGTACGGGACTTTCTGATATCTAGTGTACTTGGATATTCCGGTAAATAAGTATACAAATTCTGACAGTGAATATTTTGAAATATCTCTGCAGTCATCAAGATATAGTGTGGAATGCTGCAATATGGTGATCATGCGTCCATCAAAAGTATCCCTGCGAGTATACAAATATTTTGCAGAGGATATTGACGCGCGCATGCGATGCGCAGATAATCGTTGCAACTATTTTGACATCATCATCGTAAAACTGCAAGATGGTTGTAGTGCGCTGCAAGTGATTTTATGCAATCGCGCGCGCTGTTGATGAAAAACACATATTGTCGCCATATGCTCAGCACATGATACGAGTGCTGACTTGTGCGCGGATCATAAATCCGCTGATGTTTTCTATGCCGTACAGTACTGCTCGGGCTATAAGAAACTCCACCTATAAGAAAGCAGCCGCTGGGTTTTTGGCCAAAATTTAAGAATAAGAAAATAAGCCAGCCGCTGGCGAAGTCACGGAGTTGAACCCATAAGTCCCCATATCAAGAAAGTATACACGCTGGAATATGAGATATTTGAGACGAATTGTACTCCAAAATCATTGATTTAAGAAAGTCATTTGATAACTGCTAAAAAACTGATTACGGTATTTGATTACAGTACTGATTACGGATTTTCGGCTTATTCGTAGGCAGATTTTCAGCTTATGCATAAGCTGATTTTCAGCTTATTCCTAGTTTGATTTTCAGCTTATGCATAAGCTGATTTTCAGCTTATTCGTAGGTTAATTTTCAGCTTATGCATAAGCTGATTTTCAGCTTATTCATAGTTTGATTTTCAGCTTATTCGTAGGCTAATTTTCAGCTTATGCATAAGCTGATTTTCAGCTTATTCATAGTTTGATTTTCAGCTTATGCAGAAGCAGATTTTCAGCTTATTCGTAGGCTGATTTTCAGCTTATGCAGAAGCAGATTTTCAGCTTATTCGTAGGCCGATTTTCAGCTTATGCAACCTAATGTGTTAGTAAAGAAAGGCTCTCGCTTGTTTTAAGAAAACATTAAGAAAGCAGCCGCTGTGGTATATACACATCGAATGGCAACCGACCGTCGATTTAGAAAGTACGCACGCTAGCGATCCTGAAAATCTGACGGATACTGTCGATCCAAGGCAGCCAGGCGGGCTTATTAAGAAATCTGCCTACGCTGGGTGCCGTTCGATGAGCCTCAAATTAAGAAAGCCAGCGGCTGGATTTTTGGGCCTGCTTTCTTATAGCCCGAGCAGTACTGTATCTCATACTGCGTATTTTTTACAACTGCCAATCATCCATGCGCGTGTATATGATCACCGCGCATACTTCTGACTGCGAATCGCTCATGCGCGCACATATGATTGCCGCGCATACATTTATTACTGCTGCGAATCATCTCTGTGCGAATATGTGATCTCAGAGCATTCGTATGCCTCATGCACACCTGTTCGCACAGTGTATCGCGACGATCAGCTGTATGTACGATCCTGCAAATGCGACGATTATCCTCGCGCACTGTCTTCGCTATTGCAGCGGTATGTGTTGTATATCAATATTCGTATTTATTCGACTGCGTCGCCAAATATGCTTGCGCTCCGCAACCTGTAAACACAAAATTATTGATATATATCTACGCGCTGCACTCACACTTGAGTTCTCGTTTCTCGTGCCTGACGAGTTAGAATACCATCTGATACGGGCTGATATGCGAGCCCTTAGTATATCAATAATATAATAAAAAGCGCTGTGTTATAGGACGGTAACACACGCGTAAGTTATTAGCGGGGATGAGTGCAGACTTCTGTGAGAAGATACTGCTCTAGCACAACGCTAGCTCATCTATACCGAATGTCTCCCATCGCATAGATGGTACCGCCATTGGGTTGTGAACCCGAGACATTGGTTGAACGACTGGTATCGGCAGAACGAATGCTGATGCGTTCGCCCTATGATACCCGCATGCTTGTTCCGCACATGCTAGAAGCGAAGATGATTTCTTGTTTGGTACTTCAAGATTGTATCTTGCTTCGCCATCTTCGAGTTCGACATACGAACTCTCGATGACAGGTGTCATTCAAGTCTTTCCTTGAATAAATGACAGATGATGTGACTTATCATCTCGATGACATGTACAGTCATAGTCGACCGTACTGACGACTGTCTGTCATTGCTGGAACATTCACACCGCTTGCTTTGTGACTCTTCCTATAGTAGTGTGTATGACTGTCACCCGAACCAGAACCCTAGCTGTTTATGCCCGTTATATCGGGTTAACTTATCAACTTTATTACATTCTGAGAAAACCGATCACTGAGTGAATATATCCCGAGTCCTAGGGGTATATCCAACAGGTTTGGCCCCACGCACACTTTATTTAGAATGTCTGGCTAAACAGCGACGCTTGAGATGGAGTGAGGGGCTCCACTAGAGGCGCGGCGGAGCGGTATGGCCTAGCTGATGCCTGGTTGATTGGATTTACGGGAGGCTTGTGCACGAGGCGCACTCATTTTCCTCGCTTCGAGTTGGTTGACGTTGGAAATTTTGGTCGGATCCGACACCACTTTCCTTGGCCGCGTCACTCTGCATCCACATGCACGTGGGGAGACTTTTACGCCACGGCTTTCCCTTGCTTTCCTCGACAACCGCATTACGACTTTTGGCCGCCGCTCCTACCGTACCTCGTCCCATTTTCCCTCGCTTCGTCTCTACAGTCTCTTTTACCATGGTTGCGACTAGATTGACCTCGAGTATGGCGTCTCGCCGACGCTCCTTAGCTACAATTTTCGACTCCGCCGCCGCACGCAATTCCGTCACGCCGGCTACGCCGGCACCTGCTGGTGTTCCGGCTGCGAACTCCGCCCAAGCTGTTTTCTTGGCGGGTGTTCGCTCGCTCACCCGTGAACGGTTCGACGAGAGCGTGGCGAAGCACGTGATCCGGAAATGTTTCCGTGAGAAGCATGACCGATTCACGGGAACGGAGTCCAACGCGCAGGTGCTTCTCTCCAAGCTGGTGCCTGCTCCAGGGAACATATCAAACATTTATGTCGTACGGCCAACGCTCAAAATTTCCATCGGCCAAATTTCGGCCATCCCGGCCAAAATCCAAAATTGCCCGCCGCAGGCGTAAAATTTTAATTTTATGTATGGCAATATCATAAAAATCGCAAATTTTCGGGGGAATTTTCAAAATTTTACATAATTCGTTTCGGCCAACAAGCAAAAGCACACTCGGCCAAACCTCGGCCACAGCCGCCCTCATCGTACGGCCACAGACCGGCCATAGGGGGTTGATATATATGTTCCCTGGCCTGCTCTCCAGGAGGCGTTCGAAGCGCAGGATGCTTTGTTTGCGCCGATGTTCGACTTGGAGGACTCCACGTTGGCCGTACGTCCTGAGGCCAACAAACTTTTTTTTTCAACGCTCGAGCTCATCGTATGTCCCGCCTCTCCAGCGGGTGACTGGCTCGAGGCCTCTGCGACATTGCACCAGCTGGACGGCAAGCGAGCCCTTCTGGAGCTCGCACGGCGACTGCTGGACTCCGGTGCACCCTTTCAGGGGACATCGGACCTCCTTGGCGTCCGATTCAAGGCCTACACCGACCCGTCCGAGTCCATCACGGATTTCAACGCGGCCTTGCGGTCCGCCAAGAGGCGCAACACCCTCGACGATGACGAGGTGAAGGAGTTGTTCCTCGCGGCGCTGGATCCTGGATTCTACGCGCCGGTGGTGTCGAGGCTCTTCACGCACCAGCAGCGGGCGGCCGTGGACCTCCTCGCCATTCAGCAATGGGTCCTCGAGTGCTACGCCCGACACGTGGCAGCCGGTACGCACACTGCCTCGTTCACCCTGTCCGCGGCAGCCGTGGCCACTGACGGCGACACCTCGCAGCTGTCCGACCTCACGGCCATCATCCTCGACGTGAAGCGGCAGCTGAAGGTCCTCACGGACAAGGTCAACGGGCGGGGTTTTACCCCGCGGGCGGACAAGAACAAGATCGGCAACGGGGGAGGCGGCTCCGGTGTTCGTTTTGCAGCAGGTGACCTCCCGACGGGAGGGAACTGGCCGCAGTCGCAGGTGAGGAAGCGCGTTGCCTTTCACAAAGGCAGCGGCGACTTCATTCCGTTCTGCCAAAATTCAACGTGCAAGAAGGACGAGGCCCGCCACTGGCACCGCGACTGCCCGAACGGCGGCAAGCACGGCGGCGCTGGGGGAAGCTTCCACAGCTTCTCCCTCGGTGACATCGAGAACGACTTGCTGGCGGAGCAGTTTCAGACGGCCATGGACGAGCACGACGGCGAGCGGTTTGATGCGCTCTGCCTTCTAGCGGGGGGCAAGCCGGAGATGCTCGACGGCGTTTCGGCGTGTTCCTTCGGGGTCGAGCCGGAGCAGGAAGACGGTGCGTTGCAGGAATTCCTGCCCTACTGCCAGCCTGCCACGTGCCACCCACATGGGCGGCTTCACGGTCGGTGGTGTCGAGAGCGGGATCTCGGCTGCCGCTTGCACGCATGTCCGGGAGGACCCACCGCCGGCTCCACCGCCGGCGGCATTCGAGCATGTTTACCCGGGCGAGTCGGAGGCGTCCGACACCGGTGACATGATGCCGGTGGACCCCATGCACGCGCACGAACCCGACCTCTGCTTTGCGGACAAGATCGCGCGGATGGGGGGACTCTCGATCACGGCTGCGGGCAAGGACTTCGCGATGCGGTGCATGCACGCCGAGTCGGAGACCGACTCTTGCGACGGCGACGTGGACGACTCTGCAACTGGGTGTGACTCTATTGACGGCGAGGATGCGGTCCTGCGCCCTACAGCATTTCGTCCGGGATGCGGTACACCGCCTTGGGGGTTTGCCCGCTCTTCGGCGATTGCGGTAATGCTTTGTGCGTTCTTTTGTGTATGCGCCACCGCGGCGCCACTCACAGCTGCCGCCCCTGGCGAGGCATGTGCACCGAACCACACCGGCCTGGAGGTCGGTGGTGCTGCTGAGACAACCAGCAACGAGCCTGCATTCACTTTTGCAGCGCCGGCTGCTATTCCGCCGCATCGGCAGGCGCGGTATCGGTGGCTACTACCCAAATTCATGGTCCTACCACAAGGACCAATGGGCAATTGCGGTTTCGATCACTAAATCGACTATTTGAGGCACAGGCAACATTTGCACATGATATTTATGAGTTAAACGAATTTTATTTCTTATAGCGGCGGCCCCCATGAGACTTTAGGTGTGTGGTTGAACGACACGCTTTAGGGGTGTAGTTTCACCAAAAGCTTGAAGAAAATGGTGGTACTACCACAAGGACCACCGTTATTTTGAGTATTAGGAGTCACATGGGGGGCTCACGTTGATGCTCATGGCTATACATCTTGAGTTTATGACCAAATAAGATAACTGAATCGGTTACTTCGCACCCTCATCATCATTTCCGCTCTATTTCAGCATGGCGCATGTTCAACACAATGCAAATTCCGAATTTAGTGAATTTCGGACTTTAGAAATTGGCATTCATCCATTCTAAAATGTACACGCCAGGCGAAAAATAAGATATTTGGATGATGTTAGACTTTCAGAAATTCGCAATACATATATACTTGAAGATTTAATGTGCCGCACACACCAACCTTGCGATATATGCCCTCCAGCAAGCAACTATGATGGCTGGCTGGTCAGCTCGCGTGACCACTGTTTTAGGGGGGAAACCAACGAGCCAATATATTAGAGGGGAAGCCAACGAGCCAACGAGCCAATATATGCATTCCAACCGGGCCTACCGCCCAAATATGATTGGGACATATGTATAGGTTCAATTTGATGGTATCCGCGCAGGTGTAGTGTTGATATATGATTGGTAAAAAATTATTGAAGATGAGTCACTAATTTGCCACATTTTGAATGTTCCAAAAAATCCGTTTTGAAACATTTGCGTGTAGAGGTTTGAAATGCGTTCGTCATGGATATATGGGATGGATATAGGCCAAACCAGCGTTCAAATAAATTAATACAGGACCTATGTATACCACCTTTCATTGGTTAGACACCACAAATCACGGGAGATGGCCAATTAAATTATCGGAACAATGGTCCTCGTGGTAGGACCAAATCGTCGATTTGGTCCTACCACAAGGACTGCGGGGCAGTAGCCATCGGGAGCTGCGACAGGGGTTCCACACTCTCCGCGAATGTCCCGCGGCCGCCATGGCTGTATAATCCCGACCCTGATTATGTTCCACAGTCACCACCTTACCCGCCACCGCCGTACTCGTCCGATGACGAGGAGCAGAGCTCTGGGGACCATGCGGCTGTGCACGACGATCGACAAATTCAGATTCCTTTTCTGGCTCTACGAATGATTCAAACACGGCATCGACAACTCCAATTCACGGCACCATGGCTGTCAGTGGTGACAACGGGTCCGGCTCCGTACGTTCGGATCCAGAACTTGTTTGTCTCGATCCGAGCCGAAGCCCAAATCTTTTAGGCTTCGATCGAGACGGGTCAAGACGGAGGCAGGAATTTTATGGCTCCGACCGAGACAGAGTCAGGATTCTATAGGCTTCGATCGAGACGGGTAGCATCGGAGGCAGGATTTTTACGAATCCGACCGAGACAGAGCCAAGATTCTTTAGGCTTCGATCGAGACGGGTCAAGACGGAGGCAGAGTATTTTAGACTCGGACCGAGACGGAGCCAGAGATTTCTAGGCTCCGAGAATATGACAAGTTTACGGAGCCGGAACAACGAAGAATTTCAGAAAGTAATGTTACCACATAGCAAATAATCTAGCTAGGATGATATCACTTAATAACACAGTCTATCTCTTTCACACAGTTCAAGCCCGCCAAATGCAACAGCTATACAACATATGCTACTTCTAACGTTCTAAGTATACTACACTTCACATTCCACAATTTCTTCACCCTCATCATCTGAAAGTACATCTTCTATGGGAGTAGACCCGTGTTGCTTTTTGTACTCTGAAATTATCTCATCTGTAGAGGGGCGCAAAAACTCATACACCCAGTTGGCGCGAACAAACATATAGACTTGCATCATCTGAGGGGACAATGACCCTGCGTGATAGTCTGCAAGTAATGTTCCTGCCCCACTGAAAACATGCTCAACCGTTGCAGAGGCCCCCTTCTTAGAGCAGCAATCGGCACAATACACTGCCAGGTGAATAGGAATTTGCCTCTCATTGTCACTGAAAAAACCGAGCTGATTGAACTCTTGTGTTTGCGTGTCAAGGTAAAGACCACTTGCCAGAGCCGCCTTACTCAACGTTTTGAAGGCAACCGCGCACAACACCGACAATGCCAAAAGTTTCAAATACATTCATATCGTTATCAAAGGTTCGTTAGTGCCAGTCAAGAAAAGCAAGGTAAAAAGGGACACTCGTTCGCGCGTACCTGCTCATCATCGGAGTCCTCAGGGTTTTTTATAGAGCCCTCCTCGTCTGAGCTATCACCGGACGCCGCCTCTGTTGACGTAGTTGCCGCAGAAGATTTCGATGTAGTTGCCGCAGGAGCAACGGAACGATAGGCCGCCACCTCGCGGCAAATCCCAGAACGGTCGCCAGTCAGGGCCACCTTGATATCGCCTTCCAATCGACGGCTTTGGCGAAGCATCCTGTACAAGCCACCCCATCGAATCTGATGTTGGCGATAGACTTGCCGAGTTTTGCGGGCGTGAACCCCACGTGCGGCTTGGGCTTGTTGAAGACGAAGCGAATGCTTCACAGACATGTGGAAGCATCCAGATAGCTTGGAGTTGCGCTTGATGTGCTTAACGATGCCCACATTCTTCACCTTCCCAGCGCGACCCAGGCCATGCTCAACAGACCGTTGCAGCTGGTGAGGCCCACAAACCTACGTACACACTAAAAGAAGGTAAATAGTGAGCGAGAATTGAAAAATGGGATTTTCCGGGGTGCGCACGCACTTTGGCCAAGGGCAAGCGGTATATGTACCAACTTCGTTAGGTGGATGCGCTGAGTCCACCCATGTGGTTGGTTTGTGTGTACCCGATTTGAAAAGAGTGTGAGCAACAGGCCGCTTCGTTGTCAAGGAAGCACATGCTAGATTGGGCGAGAAAAGTCATATGGAGTTTCACCTTCATTTTCTTTTTCAGGTGCTTAAAAGCTTTCTTGTTGTTGCTCGCGCCGTCCAAAGTAGGCAGAGTGACGCTGTCCGCCATGGTCAACTTGTACTTCAGCAGCTGATGGTATCTATGAAAAAAGAAACCACAAATCAGAACCTAACAAAATTTACGTAGGCACATGCACGTTTCTAAAGTTAATATAGTGTCGTGCAGGCAAACAAAACGAAGCGGCTCTGAATACTACCAAGTAAATTGTCTCGGTGCTAAACGATTCCTGTGGACGTACCGATCCAGATGTTTGAAGAGACCACCCGTCGAGCCACAAAAGACCTTGATAATGGGCCCAGCCTTGCATAACCCACACTTCCACAATGAGCACTTCAGCTTCTTGCCCTTGTGCTTACCAGATTGAGGGACATGTATAGCGTCTCCAAGTGGGTTGAAGTATTCGTACACAGGAGCACGCGTTGCCGCACTGGCGGATCCTGGGGAAGCGGAATCAGATGAAGGGGCAACGGAATGTAGGTTGCTTGCTGGAATGAAGCGAAGCTCTGCTGCGCGATCGTCTTTGAAGGTGTCGTGGCGAAACCGGTTCCATTGATCCAGTCGTATCCAATAGCCCTCATGGTCGGGGCTCTCAAGGACGTCTGCATCCACCTAAGAAAAATAGTGCAAAGAAAGTGATGTGAGCATGGTACAGTTCAGAATGTCTCGGACTGTTTAGAAATCAGAATGTCTCGGAGCGCTCAACAGTCAACAATGAGCAATAGTTCCACTTAGCAACACTGTGCAATAGTTCCACTTTGCAAGAGTTGGAAACTCGAGCTCTCCAAGGGGAGGCGTACAATTGTCACCTGAAATCTGATCGCTTCGGTCTTGACCAGGGATCTTGCGGCTCCAAATTGGCGACAATTGGCGTACTCTACAGCGGTTGCTGTATATTTCTTGGCCTTCTCGGCCCCTACTAGGCCATTGAACCAATGTCCAGGAATAAGAATTTGAACTGACAGATCTACCTGCTCCTTCCCAGGGTACTTTTTCACCACCTCGCACGGCAACGCCGCTTGTTTCTTCTTATCTGACATTTGCGAGTTGGATAAGTGATAGCCGGATAGGCGACGGGACTCGGAGTAAAATTGAACTGTATGGGAGGATGCAGTGTTTATATGGACATGTTTGAGTGAGCTAGTATAATATGCGATTTAGTAAATGCGAACACGGAATTGTATATCGTGGCAAAATGTCGAGTGGCGGCGACGGCCTCACCAAGATTTGGCATTTCGTGATTGGATAATTTTAGGTTTTAGCTGGCGATATCTTGACGAACCCGACGGATTTGCGGAGACAAAGCCAGTTATTTTGAAGCTCCGATCGAGACGGGTCGTGGCGAAGCCAGGTAATTCTAGGCTCGATCGGAGCCAAAGCCTGATATTTTGAAGCTCCGATCGAGACGGGTTGTGGCGAAGCCAGGAAATTCTAGGCTCGATCGGAGCCAACGCCAGATATTTTGAAGCTCCGATCGAGACGGGTCGTGGCGAAGCCAGGTAATTCTAGGCTCGATCGGAGCCAAAGCCAGATATTTTGAAGCTCCGATCGAGACGGGTCGTGGCGAAGCCAGGATATTCTAGACTCGATCGGAGCCAAAGCCAGGATTTTTCGTGGCTCCGTTCGACGGGTCCGGGTTGAACCCGGCTCCGTTGTCACCACTGATGGCTGTGCTGCGGGCTGGCACAGCAGTGCCACCGCCAACTAGATAGTGGCTAGCAAGTTAATCATGCCGCTTCATTCTGCACAGTGAGATTGACCGTAGTTGTATGTGCAGAGGGGTCCGATCACGGACCGGTTTCAGATTTACAACTCTTGATTGGGAACCGCCCTGCCAGAAAGGACAGGCCTTCCCTTAGAGCCCAATTTCCACCGCTGTAGATGGTGTTTGTTCACGGGTTTCGCCTTCGGCTAGCCAGTCACCACACTAGGTGGTGTGCTGGAACAGTCACACCGCTTGCTTTGTGACTCTTCCTATAGTAGTGTGTATGACTGTCACCCGAACCCGAACCCTAACTGTTTATGCCCGTTATGAATACTGATCATTGAGTGAATATATCCCGAGTCCTAGGGGTATATCCAACAGTCATTATAATATATGACATGACTCGACATGACGTGACATGGTATGACATGTATGACAGGTATGACACGTATGACATGTATGACATGTATGACACATGTGGCATCGGTCATAACCCTGACAGTTTGTTATCACCGGTTTCCCCAGCACTGCCTTCTGAGTTCCTGTT
The DNA here is from genome assembly GCA_001247695.2 of Cymbomonas tetramitiformis. NCBI lineage: Eukaryota > Viridiplantae > Chlorophyta > Pyramimonadophyceae > Pyramimonadales > Pyramimonadaceae > Cymbomonas > Cymbomonas tetramitiformis. Next base: position 66,494 of record LGRX02035613.1, on the reverse strand, counting down.
GCAGTGAAACAGTTATATATATATTCACACAAATATATACCTATTTTCACCTGTTCTATCAGGTTATCGGTCCCACTTCACGTGAGTGGTGATTTCGGTTGCGGGTTCGGCTCGCTTCGGTTCGTCCGATTCTACAAACCGTCAATTTTTTACCGTCAACATCGCAGCGTAATTTAACTGCGAACCGTACCAGCGGCAATTTTTTCCGTCTCCGTTCCCTTTGCCGCTTCCGTCAACCGTGGTTCACCTACCGACTGTGACTGGTAACCAACGCACCGTTTCCGTCAGCTTTGAGCATCCTGGATTATTTTCTGCCAAACATGTCTCAACAACGCCAGATCGGGCTCGCTGAGGCCCTCCGTTCAGCAAGGCGGGCTAGTGCCACGCGGCCCACGCCATCACCGTCACCCGTGGACACCGGCGGTGCTACGCCGGGTCCGACACGCCCAAGTGGCTACTGCCCGGAGCTTCAGTACTGTTACAAGTACCGTAGTAAAATAGACGTAGCCGGCATTAAACTTGGTCATATAGGTCAAACCACATCTCAGAAAATTCATTTATGACCCTTTTGAATTTCTGAAAACGTGTATACATGCCACCATCAAGTTTAAGGTGGTGTATTTTGAGCGCGCTTTCGATGGGTAAAATGCCTGAAAATAATTTATTTTGCTCAGTACTGTTACAAGTACTGGACACTATAACCCTTGAGAGACCCTCATGCGAGGCCTTGGAGGTCAAACCAACCATCATGTTTCGATATTGGAAGGTATTGAAGATATCTAGCGAGTCACTTGCGTGATTGATATGAATTTGGGCCCGCGCGGTGATGGAATATGACCCACACCCGCCAGAAATCCGAAATTCGCTTTTTTCAAGGACGAAAATTATTGAATCGGCTCCGCGCGAACGTGTGACATAAGAACATAAGTCACGGTATGGCGGTCGTGAAGGCTTCTAAAATTCGATATACATGTATAGATGACAAATTTACTTGCTCATGGCCTTTCCATATGCATAGCATGCATTAAATGCGTCATTCCTTGCTATCGCCAAGCGTGGTTGTTGGCGGCCCCTCAAACATATCATTTTCCGCACACCCAAACCAAAACCCTAAACAGCCATAACTTCCTCAATACTTGGAACTGTGTGACCTATAAAGTGTTATGTGACATTTGTGTACATTATGCACGATAGGAATGTAAAAAATATGTATGTGTATGGCTGTAACACCCAAATTTTGAGCCAGGACTGATTTCAGCTCCCCTGTAGTGCCCCCTCCCATGCTAAATTCCCCGAAAATTATTTCCCCCTACATTATGCCACAAAATTAGTTTCTCGTAGTCCAAAATATTATTTTGAATCATGTTTGGGCGATGTACGGCGCTTGGGTACCCGTTGGGATGATTACGAGCATGCTACTTGTGTATGCGTACTGGTACTCTGTCTACCAGGCCCTAGCACCTCGTCCCCACCACTCAATCATGCACCTCCATTATCAACTAACCATGCCCAAATCAGTACGTCTCGTAGTCCGAATTATCATATCAAATCATGCCCGTGCGATATATGGCGCTAGGGCGCCCGTTGGGGCGATTCCTAGCATGCTACTTGCGTACGCGTACACCTGTGCTGACAGCGAGGTCTTAGCGCATGACCGACACTCAGCCATGCATCCCCGACAACCTATAGGCCCAGTTTAATGCTGGTTATAGTCCAAAATATTATTTTGAATCATGTTTGGGCGATGTACGGCGCTTGGGTACCCGTTGGGATGATTACGAGCATGCTACTTGTGTATGCGTACTGGTACTCTGTCTACCAGGCCCTAGCACCTCGTCCCCACCACTCAATCATGCACCTCCATTATCAACCATGCCCAAATCAGTACGTCTCGTAGTCCGAATTATCATATCAAATCATGACCGTGCGATATATGGCGCTAGGGCGCCCGTTGGGGCGATTCCTAGCATGCTACTTGCGTACGCGTACACCTGTGCTGACAGCGAGGTCTTAGCGCATGACCGACACTCAGCCATGCATCCCCGACAACCTATAGGCCCAGTTTAATGCTGGTTATAGTCCAAAATATTATTTTGAATCATGTTTGGGCGATGTACGGCGCTTGGGTACCCGTTGGAATGAACATTTGCATGCTACTTGAATCACGTTGGATCGCTTGGAATATAATAGGTTTTCACATGGAAGGTGGAAGTTTACAACAATATATACAATTGGTATCATGATACCAAATTGTTCCATGATATGTGAGTGATTAGATATGATGTCTGCCTTCAATTTGAATGCTTTCCCACTTGATTCGGCGGTGTGGTGTGCCTGAAAAAAATTATTGAAAGAGGCATGTCATTTTCGACATATTTGTCAAGCAGGTAATCCGGAAAATCACTGCCCATTGTGTTATATACGTCCAGTGAGAAGCCTCCAAGTGGAATATCGACCAATGGAGCATATGGCAAATTAGTTTAGGTCATAAATGTGCCAAGATATGGATGGTAGCCCAACCGAACCAACGGAGATGCCTGAAAAAATTCGCGGGGATTCAGTACTTGTAATAGTACTGAACACGATTTCAGTACTATTACAAGTACTGCCGGGCAGTAGCCACAAGGAGAATTGTGTCGACCGCTTCTTTGCGTTCACGTCCATCGTCACTGCGGCCATCTCCGCTGCCGTCCGAATTCTTCAACGACCCGTCAGTCCTTACCTCCACCCCGGTGGAGGAAGGTAGGGAAGAAGAGTATTTGGAGCAGCTTTCTTACGCCTTCACGTACTCCGCCGACATCATCGCGGTTTTACGGCCTGGGGGCTATAACCCTAAACATGGCTATACCCTCGACACCGAGACTGCTGACACCGACTTCAACGCCCTGATTGCGGCATTCCGGCATGTTTTGTACCCCGTGTCATTCCCCGAGTTCTCCAAGCTGCTCGACCTTGAGCACGACTACGATTACTACCACATGGTGCTCAACGAGATCATTTTCACCGTCCTCCCCATCGTTCTTCGTGGTACGGCTCTGGCGCTTTACACAGAGGCGGCTTATCGATACCAAAAATTAGATCCGATGGGGAGCCTTGATGTGATGAACTGGCACTGGCCAGGATTTTTCAAAATTTGATTGAAAATTTGGGTGCATTTTTGGCCTGAAAAATATTTCAAAATTTGATCAAAATTTGGGTGCGTTCTTCAAAATAAGTCAAAATTTGATTAGAAGATGTAAAAAGATAGAATAGAAATATGGGCGGGATTGGTGAAAAATCTGGGGGGATATCGAATATGTCTCCGCGATCGCGATGGCTGCTGTCATTCCCATACTTTACACGTCGACGTGAGACGTGACACAGACGGATACCGCATTACCGCCGCAATTCAAGTTCTGATCTTCTCAAGTATCTTCAAGGCAGTCAAATTGTGAAAGTGAGGCCATCCGTTGAGAGTTCTCAGCATTCGGAATGCCTATCCCATCTCTCGTAGCAGAGAAGATTTCGATGGTGAAACAGGCTTGCGCCCTGTCCACCTGCATTGCCCTTGTTGCCCTTGCACCGACAAGCAAGGTAGCCCCTCCAAACCTCAATTGTGATGCCTAAGCAAAACCCATTGCGTGTCGTAGTCTCAGAACCGGTTTAATTAGTCTTGAAACCTGTTATCGATCATATTTCATATAGGTTTTACAGGTCTGAAGGTTGCCAATAAGTTGCCAAGCTGAACAAAGTAGTATGAAATAGGTTCTTAGGCCAATTTGGGTGATTGCAAAAGAAATAGGGGCCTAGGGCAAGCGTCTCCACGTCTCAACGAACCGGTTTGGGCGTGTATGGGGCCCGCGAGATCGGCTAATTATTGAAAAAAAATTAGGAAAAATTTAGGGGCCTTTTCAAAAAGGGAGGTAAAATTTAGGTGACTTTAGGAAAATTTTCAAAAAAAAAATTGGGTCAATTTAACAAAAATGTGGGCCAGAGCCAAGCCACGCCATCACCGTCACCCGTGGACACCGGCGGTGCTACGCCGGGTCCGACACGCCCAAGGAGAATTGTGTCGACCGCTTCTTTGCGTTCACGTCCATCGTCACTGCGGCCATCTCCGCTGCCGTCCGAATTCTTCAACGACCCGTCAGTCCTTACCTCCACCCCGGTGGAGGAAGGTAGGGAAGAAGAGTATTTGGAGCAGCTTTCTTACGCCTTCACGTACTCCGCCGACATCATCGCGGTTTTACGGCCTGGGGGCTATAACCCTAAACATGGCTATACCCTCGACACCGAGACTGCTGACACCGACTTCAACGCCCTGATTGCGGCATTCCGGCATGTTTTGTACCCCGTGTCATTCCCCGAGTTCTCCAAGCTACTCGACCTTGAGCACGACTACGATTACTACCACATGGTGCTCAACGAGATCATTTTCACCGTCCTCCCCATCGTTCTTCGTGGTACGGCTCTGGCGCTTTACACAGAGGCGGCTTATCGATACCAAAAATTAGATCCGATGGGGAGCCTTGATGTGATGAACTGGCACTGGCCAGGATTTTTCAAAATTTGATTGAAAATCTGGGTGCATTTTTGGCCTGAAAAAAATTTCAAAATTTGATCAAAATTTGGGTGCGTTCTCCAAAATAAGTCAAAATTTGATTAGAAGATGTAAAAAGATAGAATAGAAATATGGGCGGGATTGGTGAAAAATCTGGGGGGATATCGAATATGTCTCCGCGATCGCGATGGCTGCTGTCATTCCCATACTTTACACGTCGACGTGAGACGTGACACAGACGGATACCGCATTACCGCCGCAATTCAAGTTCTGATCTTCTCAAGTATCTTCAAGGCAGTCAAATTGTGAAAGTGAGGCCATCCGTTGAGAGTTCTCAGCATTCGGAATGCCTATCCCATCTCTCGTAGCAGAGAAGATTTCGATGGTGAAACAGGCTTGCGCCCTGTCCACCTGCATTGCCCTTGTTGCCCTTGCACCGACAAGCAAGGTAGCCCCTCCAAACCTCAATTGTGATGCCTAAGCAAAACCCATTGCGTGTCGTAGTCTCAGAACCGGTTTAATTAGTCTTGAAACCTGTTATCGATCATATTTCATATAGGTTTTACAGGTCTGAAGGTTGCCAATAAGTTGCCAAGCTGAACAAAGTAGTATGAAATAGGTTCTTAGGCCAATTTGGGTGATTGCAAAAGAAATAGGGGCCTAGGGCAAGCGTCTCCACGTCTCAACGAACCGGTTTGGGCGTGTATGGGGCCCGCGAGATCGGCTAATTATTGAAAAAAAATTAGGAAAAATTTAGGGGCCTTTTCAAAAAGGGAGGTAAAATTTAGGTGACTTTAGGAAAATTTTCAAAAAAAAAATTGGGTCAATTTAACAAAAATGTGGGCCAGAGCCAAGCCACGCCATCACCGTCACCCGTGGACACCGGCGGTGCTACGCCGGGTCCGACACGCCCAAGGAGAATTGTGTCGACCGCTTCTTTGCGTTCACGTCCATCGTCACTGCGGCCATCTCCGCTGCCGTCCGAATTCTTCAACGACCCGTCAGTCCTTACCTCCACCCCGGTGGAGGAAGGTAGGGAAGAAGAGTATTTGGAGCAGCTTTCTTACGCCTTCACGTACTCCGCCGACATCATCGCGGTTTTACGGCCTGGGGGCTATAACCCTAAACATGGCTATACCCTCGACACCGAGACTGCTGACACCGACTTCAACGCCCTGATTGCGGCATTCCGGCATGTTTTGTACCCCGTGTCATTCCCCGAGTTCTCCAAGCTACTCGACCTTGAGCACGACTACGATTACTACCACATGGTGCTCAACGAGATCATTTTCACCGTCCTCCCCATCGTTCTTCGTGGTACGGCTCTGGCGCTTTACACAGAGGCGGCTTATCGATACCAAAAATTAGATCCGATGGGGAGCCTTGATGTGATGAACTGGCACTGGCCAGGATTTTTCAAAATTTGATTGAAAATCTGGGTGCATTTTTGGCCTGAAAAAAATTTCAAAATTTGATCAAAATTTGGGTGCGTTCTCCAAAATAAGTCAAAATTTGATTAGAAGATGTAAAAAGATAGAATAGAAATATGGGCGGGATTGGTGAAAAATCTGGGGGGATATCGAATATGTCTCCGCGATCGCGATGGCTGCTGTCATTCCCATACTTTACACGTCGACGTGAGACGTGACACAGACGGATACCGCATTACCGCCGCAATTCAAGTTCTGATCTTCTCAAGTATCTTCAAGGCAGTCAAATTGTGAAAGTGAGGCCATCCGTTGAGAGTTCTCAGCATTCGGAATGCCTATCCCATCTCTCGTAGCAGAGAAGATTTCGATGGTGAAACAGGCTTGCGCCCTGTCCACCTGCATTGCCCTTGTTGCCCTTGCACCGACAAGCAAGGTAGCCCCTCCAAACCTCAATTGTGATGCCTAAGCAAAACCCATTGCGTGTCGTAGTCTCAGAACCGGTTTAATTAGTCTTGAAACCTGTTATCGATCATATTTCATATAGGTTTTACAGGTCTGAAGGTTGCCAATAAGTTGCCAAGCTGAACAAAGTAGTATGAAATAGGTTCTTAGGCCAATTTGGGTGATTGCAAAAGAAATAGGGGCCTAGGGCAAGCGTCTCCACGTCTCAACGAACCGGTTTGGGCGTGTATGGGGCCCGCGAGATCGGCTAATTATTGAAAAAAAATTAGGAAAAATTTAGGGGCCTTTTCAAAAAGGGAGGTAAAATTTAGGTGACTTTAGGAAAATTTTCAAAAAAAAAATTGGGTCAATTTAACAAAAATGTGGGCCAGAGCCAAGCCACGCCATCACCGTCACCCGTGGACACCGGCGGTGCTACGCCGGGTCCGACACGCCCAAGGAGAATTGTGTCGACCGCTTCTTTGCGTTCACGTCCATCGTCACTGCGGCCATCTCCGCTGCCGTCCGAATTCTTCAACGACCCGTCAGTCCTTACCTCCACCCCGGTGGAGGAAGGTAGGGAAGAAGAGTATTTGGAGCAGCTTTCTTACGCCTTCACGTACTCCGCCGACATCATCGCGGTTTTACGGCCTGGGGGCTATAACCCTAAACATGGCTATACCCTCGACACCGAGACTGCTGACACCGACTTCAACGCCCTGATTGCGGCATTCCGGCATGTTTTGTACCCCGTGTCATTCCCCGAGTTCTCCAAGCTACTCGACCTTGAGCACGACTACGATTACTACCACATGGTGCTCAACGAGATCATTTTCACCGTCCTCCCCATCGTTCTTCGTGGTACGGCTCTGGCGCTTTACACAGAGGCGGCTTATCGATACCAAAAATTAGATCCGATGGGGAGCCTTGATGTGATGAACTGGCACTGGCCAGGATTTTTCAAAATTTGATTGAAAATTTGGGTGCATTTTTGGCCTGAAAAAAATTTCAAAATTTGATCAAAATTTGGGTGCGTTCTCCAAAATAAGTCAAAATTTGATTAGAAGATGTAAAAAGATAGAATAGAAATATGGGCGGGATTGGTGAAAAATCTGGGGGGATATCGAATATGTCTCCGCGATCGCGATGGCTGCTGTCATTCCCATACTTTACACGTCTCGTAGCAGCTTATTCTGATTCTTCCGGAGAGGATTCCGATGGTGAAACAGGCTTGCGCCCTGTCCACGTGCATTGCCCTTGTTGCCCTTGCACCGACAACGGCAAGGTAGCCCCTCCAAACCCCAATTGTGCGGATGCCTAAGCAAAACCTATTGCGTGTCGTAGTCTCAGAACCGGTTTAATTAGTCTTGAAACCTGTTATCGATCATATTTCATATAGGTCTTACAGGTCTGAATGTTGCCAATAGGTTGCCAAGCTGAACAAATTAGTATGAAATAGGTTCTTAGGCCAATTTGGGTGATTGTAAAAGAAATAGGGGCCTAGGGCAAGCGTCTCCGCGTCTCAGCGAACCGGTTTGGGCGTGTATGGGACCCGCGAGATCGGCTAATTATTGAAAAAAATTTAGGAAAAATTTAGGGGCCTTTTCAAAAAGGGAGGAAAAATTTAGGTGACTTTAGGAAAAATTTCAAAAAAAAAATTGGGTCAATTTAAAAAAAATGTGGGCCAGAGCCAAGTGATGAATGTCTCACCAACATTTACGTCACCCATGTTGACTGCGGGTCCACGACGTGGCACAATTGAATGTACTATTGCATGATACATCGGGGGTTACTCATCTCATTATATGCTTAGATAGTGAAAAACTAAAACATGCAACTCGTGGGCGGACTTACATACTTACTGCTACGAATTAGTAGGGTTTCACCACGCCGTCATGCTTGGAAGATGAAAAGAAATGTCACAAGGGTGGAGTTGTGACCCCTGCGTACCGTGCAATGTTGCATACGTCACGCGTCTGTCTAGACGGCACATCTAGTGAGTTTGTAATACTACAGTCTTACGGTTTTGGGCTTAAGTATACCCAATTTATGAGGGTTTTGTTTGATCCGGGAACGTCGTTTGTCAGACTCAGGAAGAGACTTTGTGCCGCGAACTAAAACCCGTTTTGTTCTAAGGCCCCTAGCACCACATAAAAGGCATCCTACTCCGCATGACTCGGGTACCGCCCACTAAAGACGCAAACGTAAGACTCTGAGGTTTGAATCATCTTCAATGGGCAACGACTGAAAAGATATCCTGATAGCCGATAGGATCTTATCAAATAATTCATAATACGAGAGATTCAACTTAAAATCTTTCCTGGCTTCATCTGCCATAATCTTCAAACTACCGCCTTAATCCACCATGACATGTTGCAGAAAATTTGGTTTCTACAGAGATGTAAAGAGTACAAACACATATTCTCGCACATCTCTATCCCGACATTAGAGCAATGATGCAACACACCGTGCGAAGAACTATTAGACCCACTGTTGCAAATCGAAATGTGCCATTAGTACTAGTTCGGTCCAATCATCGAGAATGGTACTTTGGAGCAGGGATGAACAACTCCGACACTTGCACGCAGGCTCACCAGCGGACCCGAGCAGGTAAACTCCGATAAAGCGCAGCGATTTCTCCAGTATATTCCACAAAGTCCCCACTCACGCCGGTGCAGCACTTTCCGTTTGCTAAGGGCGTGATAACTAGAGAACTGGTATGTAATGTCTTTCGGCGCGTTCAGTCGGCGGCGCGTGTGCCAAAAACGAATATTTTTCTTGGTTATCGTCTGCGCCTTGGTTCCTGAAATCTTGTTGCTCTTTCAACCAGCGCAGTCCTTCACGCAGCCGGTCGCCGCTCATTGCAACGCACGACATATGCGTCCACCGCCGGTACCGTAAACGTACAAGTCCAATCCTATCTGCCACCACCATAGAAGGTAAAGAGCTCGGCAGATCTGACTTATTCGCGAGGAGAAGAATGCTAGCGCCCCGAAGCTCGTGCTCTTGAAGCAACCGGTTGAGACCATCCCTGACTTTGTCCAAGCTTCCTTCGTCGTTGGCGTCACATACAAATATCACTCCGCTTGTATTTTGATAAAACATTCGCTCGACTGACTGAGCCTCGCCGTTGCTGCCCAAGTCCCAACAAAAAAGTGACAGGTTGTTGTATTTCACCGTCTCATAGGAGAATCCAGGGCTGGGAGTAAACTTGACAACCTCACCAAGATTAAGCTGTTTCATTAACGTCGATTTACCAGCCCCCTTAAGTCCTACCACAAGAAATCGGGCCTCCTTCGAGGAGTCAAGCTGTTCAGCCTGTTCAGGTATGAACGCATTCTTCACTGCACGAAGCAAATCCATGACGTCTGCGCGAAAAGCAAATATGTATATATATATATCAACAGCTTAAGGGTTTTAGGGTTTTCTCCGGTTTTCGTCTCTAGCGTCACACGACACTCACACGACAGGTCAACAGGCACTTGTCCAGGAAGATTGCATTTCTATAATTACCAATATCAACAGGCACTTGTCTTGTTGTGGTGGGGGCTTTCTTATTATTCTAGTTTCTTACGTTAGGCTCTAGGCCGAGATACAGTACTTCTCTCACTACGACTAGTCAGAGCCTCCGGAAGCGATTTTTGGGGATTTTATTAGAGTTTTTTTTTCGATTTTCAGATGTTGTCCGGAGCCATAGCCATGACATGACATGACATGACATGACATGACACTCGACTGCCTATCCTATGCCTATGAGATATCGTATGCCTAGGCCTACAGTACAGTGTCACTGTGTCACAGAACAGTACCCTGGCAAGCCAGAGGTTGCGCGGCCGATCACGCGATTCTCGACAGAAAGCAATAGAAAGCAGCTCGTAACCTCCGGTGTAATACAGAAAAATAAAAAAGTCCTTAAAAAAGTGAAAAAAATCGCGTCCGGAGGCTCGTGGTCTCAGCCAGAGTAGTGAATCACTAATAATACAGAAAAGAATTCAGAATAGGCAACACATGTGAAATTTCCCTTCACCACATGGTTTGACATATTTCTTGTAAACATGCGAAACATTTCGATGGCGAGCTCAAGGCATATGCAGCTCATCGGAGAGACTGCCTGACTGCCCGGCTTCAAACGCCTACTTTAAATACTTCCGTGGAGACTGCATTGGCCAAACCGAAATAGTGTGAACCTCCTGAGATGCAAGCTCATATTGAGACAGTCATATTATAACTGATATTTTCAATTTTCTGATTCATCTTTCTAAAAGCACTTGAAGGGGTAGAAACCGTTTTATATACGCTCATCCGCTCATGGTACGAGATTGATTGCGGCCTCCTCGTGTTGGCTCCAAAGGTTAAAGTGTTGGTTACCCAGAAACACGGAATACGGGGCAGTTTGTCAGAAACTGTGCTCTCCAGTCATTCGGCTTCAGGGGCCCGTCTCGTGGTGGCAAACTCTTATTTGCCCAAAGAGTTTTCAAGACCATTGAGCTAGCGACCTGAGAGGCGTTTTTCCAGGAAATGCCGCGGCTAAAACACTTGTGCAGCTTCATTTTCGAGCGACGTGCACTGACCTCGGGCTTCAGTTGAAACCGTCGGCGTCCAGATGGGCCGGAAGCGCCGGCAAAAGTGGACGTTCCACACACCTTACGTGGATGCTCTGTTCAATGGCCCGGCGGTTCAAGAAATTGAGGCAACACGAGTTCTACTACAACTCAAAGATGAAGATAGCGTATCCTCAACTGAGGACCTGTCGTTGCCAGGAGATGAGTTCATATACAACCGCGGCGCGCCAGCAAAACCTAGAGCTCCCAGACGTCAGTCCAACGGAGCAAGCGATGGAGAAGGGGGGGCGTGCGCGAGACCTCCTCGGGCAATCGATTCCCGCGCAACCCAATGTAGCGGCCCAGCAAAAGGCGTGGATGTCGTTGAAATCAGGAACTGGCGACGCGGCCCTGGGACTCACGGACGCGAGCACTCCGCGCCATGGGTGAGTGACCGCCGTTTCAACGCGCGCTCATCTTGGCGAGCGGACCCGGTAGCTTGCGCTACGTCTTAGTTTGTACTGAGCCTCTGCCGCCTTCGGGACTCTTTCCTGACGCACCGCCCGCCGTGCGGCTTCTTCCGCTTGCTCGGCACAGAGAGGTGGCTCTCTCCAGAGCGAGCTGGCCCTGCGGCTTTCTGACCGGAGGCTACAACGGCTGACGGCTCCTCAAGACCCTCTTCTGCTTCTGCTTCTTCTTCTTGAAATAACGCAGCTCAACACAAAGAGTCGGACCGCACCTACGCCGTGGGCTCCACGCGCCGCGCTGAGACACTTGCGCGCTGCTTCCCTGTCCCGGGGTCAATCGTTACCCGGGACAGGGAATATATATATATATATGTATATTCCCTGAATATATATATATATATATATATACTGCGCATATCGCGCGTCCTGCGCAGGCGCCGTCCCCTTTGGCCTCCCTGTCAGCTGTGCTGGTCCAGGCACCTCAGACCCCTTTGGCAGCTGCGCGTCTCTCCTCGGTGCGGCAAGCGTGGTCTTTCCTCACAACTTGCGGGGATGGGGCGAGCAGAAGCTGGCAGGAAAAGAGGATGTGGATTCCTCTAATCTGACAACTACCCACGGTGCTGCGGAGCGTCCGGCGCCGCCCAAAGCGGAGTCTGTCACCTTCCCGCAGATGCGTGCGCGACGCGGGGAGGGCCAGTTCGGCCCGTTCGAAGATAGCACGTTTCCCGCAAACCGGTGCACCCTTCGCGCCTCCCTCAACCTCGCCCGGTTCCCTATCTCCAGCAGCGTGGTATCCCCCTCAAGTGCTCCCCAGCTTGGGGAGAGACCACTCATGCTGTGTTCCTCGGCACCTCTTGCCACCGCTTATTCTCAGGATGGGGCCGCCACTTCCGACCCTCCGTGCAGCCAGAGTAACTTTGGTCTCCCTGCCGCACCCCCCACTCCCCCCCCTTGTGCATCAAGAGCACGTTTTTTCTCCCTCCCACGCCCCAACCTCCCCCCATCCCGTCAGAATATCTTCTACCGCCCTACCTCTGCCTCCCGCTTGGTGAAGCCCGAAAATCGTCAACTCGTGCCGCTCACCCCCTCCACCCAATGCAGCCAGCACACGTTCTACCCCTGCCTCTCCCCACCACCCTGCACAGTCTGAGCATCTTCTACCACTGCCTACTACCCCTACCCAGTACAGCTAGAACGTCTTCTACCACTGCCTCTGCCACATACCCCCCCTCCCTCCTGGGTATATCAAGAATATCATTAACCTCTGCCTCTCCCGACCCCTGCCCCCCACCCGTTGCAGCCAGCATATGTTCTCTCCCTGCCTTATCCCCCCGTTTGGTACAGCCAGCACATGCGCACATGCTCTACCACTGCCTCATCTCGTTTGGTGCAGCCAGTTGCAGCAACATGCCTTACCACTGCCTCATCCCCTGTTTGGTACAGCCAGCACATGCTATACCACTGCCCTCATCCCCCGCTTTGGCAGCTGCAACCAGCAATATTGCTCTATCCCTGCCTCTTATTCCCCCGTTTGGCAAGATCCAGCACATACTCTACCACTGCCTTATCTCGTTTGGCACAGCCAAAGCACATGCTCTAATCCCTGCTCTATTCCCCTGTTTGGCACATCCAGCAATATGCTCTACCACTGCCTTCATCCCCGTTTGGTACAGCCAGCACATACTCTATCCCTGCTCTATTCTCAGGGAGCTATAAGATCCAGCACATAGCTCTACCACTGCCTCTATCCCCCTGCTTGGTACAGCCAGCACATGCTCTATCCCTGTCCCTTCCCATCCCTGTTTGGTACATCCAGCACATAGTTCCCACCATTGCCCCATCCCCTGTTTGTTGCAGCCAGCTTGATAGTTCTATCCCTGCTCATTCCCTTTTAGTTTGTTGCAAGCTGCATTTCCTTCCTCTGCCCCCTCCACCTCGGTACAGCCAGAACTTTTGCCCCCTCCACCCGGTACAGCCAGAACTCCTTCCCTCCACCCGTACAGCCAGAACTTCTTGCGCCCTCCACCCGGTACCGCCAGAACTCCTTTCCCTCCACCCGGTACAGCCAGAACTTCTTGCCCCCTCCACCCGGTACAACCAGAACTTCTTTGTCCTTTGCCTCTCCCCCACATCGGTTGCAGCATGCACATCTCTAACTGTGCCTTCCCCAGCACCCGGTACATCCTGAACATATTCGATCCCTGCTTCACCCTACTTCTGGGCACGGCCAGGATGTCTTCCCCCCCCTGCCTCACCTCCCCTATTTGCGCCATCCTCTTCTCTTCACAGCTCGTAAGTGTGTTTGGCAGACTAGTCCACGCTGCTAGGCAGGGCTATCTTGGGTACTCTTGCCACGTTCTATTGCCAGAGTTTGCGGCCGCTTCACGGATGCCCATCGTTTTCATCCATCTATCGCCACCTCGACGCCTCCGCGCGCCCTCAGGCCTCAGCCTGCTGCGCCGTCCTCCAGAGTGACCTATCTGTTCACGGGAGTCTCCGTAGCGCCCGTCGGAGTGACCTATCTGTTCACGGGAGTCTCCGTAGCGCCCGTCGGAATGACCTATCTGTTCCACGGGAGTCTCCACATTGCCCCGTCGGGAGTGACCTATCTGTTCACGGGGTCTCCATTGGCGCCCCCGTCGGGTGACTATCTGTTCACGAGTCTCCAGTAGCCCGTCGGAGTGACCTATCTGTTCACGAGGTCTCCCGTGCGCCACGTCAGTGATCTGTCTGTTCTGGAGTCTCACATGGCGCCCGTCGGAGTGACCTATCTGTTCACGGGAGTCTCCGTAGCGCCCGTCGGAGTGACCTATCTGTTCACGGGAGTCTCCGTAGCGCCCGTCGGAAGGTTTTGACTCGGATGCAATGGCGGTGCTGGGTATGGCAGATTTGCGCCCCCTTCCTTGTCGGAAAAGAAGTGTGTGTGGCGCCCGCCGCCAGTGGCGTCCAACCCAGTGCCGTTCCGTGGGGAGCTTCTTCTGCAACGCGGTACCTCCCTCCAAGGACTCTAGCAGCCCGTCGCCCCCGACTCGCCACAAGCGCCCCCCCTAGCAGAGTGCACATAAAGCTCGAGCTGATGTCGACAGCCCGGTGACCGACGAAGGGTCAGATTCGCGAGCAGGAGTCTCGACCGTCCCCCTTTTCCACACCACGGGCACTCCCCCTTCGATGGGGCACAACCGGAGTCCCTCGTCACGTTTGGCGCGGATCTCGAGAGTCCCTCGTCA
>LGRX02035613.1:0-44681 GCA_001247695.2 Cymbomonas tetramitiformis | reverse complement strand
TCTCGAGAGTTCCTCGTCACGTTTGGCGCGGATCTCGACAGTCCTTCGTCACGTTTGGCGGGGATTTCCGCCCACGTCCTTGCCTGTGTCCTCATTCGCCCCCGTGCCACGCGAGCTCCTTCATGCCGACCCCCGCGGGCTGCTGACGTGCGATTTTGTAACGGCTGGGTCTGGCGAGTGTGCCGGGCGCGACAGAGTGTGCATGATGTGGCGTTGGGGCCGTTTTACTTCTCTCAGGGTACCGGCTGAGAAAGTCGACCCGAGGGGGATACGCTGTCACGCACCTACCGGCGGAGGCTCTAGCAACTTGTGACCACAACTTTCCGATCTTGGCCGCGCCGGTCATCCTCGAGGTGCCGAGCTCTCCCTCGCCTGTCACGCCTCTGTTCACCTTCTGCAACCGATCGAATCAACCTGCCCCCAGAATCTCTCTCGCGCAGCCCCCCTCACTAGGGCCTTGTGGTGGCCTGTGCGGCGCAGCCCTGCTTGAGGGGCCTTGCCGCGCGCGCACGGTGCAGCCCCCTCCGCGAGGGCTTCAGCTATCGCTGTGGTGCACGGCGCAGGCCCAGGACGTGAGCCATCGCGTCAGAACGGTGCCCTACAACGCGAAGCGCGCTCACTTTTGTATCCAGGTGAGTGCGTCTCGGCCGTTCCCAGGTGGAGGAGAGCGCCGCTCAGGGCTTGCCCAGCAACCGTCCCAACAGCCATGATGTATGTTCTTGCGTCGAGCCGCTGAGTGTGAGCTTCGATACAGCATGCCCGCTGTGAGGCGTTGAAGGACATCTCCGCAAGCCTGCCTTTGCTCTCAAACCTGCTGGACGAGCCTTTCCCAAAAACCAGGCCTTAGCTGCATGGCGGCTTTCCTCGTATTTGCTCTACACCAGCATATGCGTACTGATCTTGGTGGCCGTCATTGAATACGGGTTGTGCAAGCCCCGGGGGATCGTGATGCGAGTCACAGTTACACGGCTCTCCATCTGTGTGGCGTATCCTTGGACCGATTCCTTTGGCACCATGTAGCCGCAGAAGATCGGCTGCGCTATGTACCGACACTCCGGGATCAAAGGACTCAGCGCACACTTTGGCACCCTAAATAAAGTCATGTTTGCGCGTGTGTTTGTTTTCAGGTATCGAGCTACAGGCCCAGCACCTCGGAGGTAGCAGGTGAGCGCTTTCCACTGTTGGCTGTATGAAAGGCCCAAAGGAATGCGCGCATGGAAGGAGGGCTCGCGGCCTTCACTATAGACTCTCGTAGCACTTGACACAAGCGCAGCATGCGGTGCTGTAGCTGCACTGTAGCTGATGAGAAGTCATCGGTAGGTGATATCCAGCTTGGCGCCGGTTCAGTGCCGCCATTCCCGCCCCGGATGAAAAGCGCGGGGCGGATTTCCTCGGAAGACCAGCAACCAATAGAAAGCGGGAAAGAGAGAACAAATAGGTTACTTTGGCCTGAGGCTTTGGTCTGAGTGCAGTTTCTATATCAGCGGTCGCTGACAAACCTCCGCGTGCGTGGCAGATCCTCTGCGGATAACACGCAAGCTGACGCATCCGCTGCCGCCTGAAGCGGAAAAGACGGGGACAACATTGATTTCAGTGCCGGGAAATCCGCGGCCAGGTCAGTCACAGCGCCCTCGTGACCTCGCGCAAGCGCTCGCCACTATGCTGGGGAACGGCCAGCAGCGCCTCCGAGTGCATGCACGTGCCAGCCGCAAGGGGTGCGGGTGGAGGAACCCCTGCGGCGGTCGGGGCGCTGGGCGGTTTCAGAGTCAGTGCACCTTTCACCACACTCTGAGAGCGCGGACTCACCGCCCCGTCCTCGGCTGCTGCAGGGGCACCGACGGGGCACCAGGATCCCCTCGCCTTCAACGCGATCCACGAAACCACTAGCAGCGCAGCAGATGATCAACGCAACTTCATGCCACCAATTCCCACCCAGTTGACCAGGAAGGGCGGGCGCCGCGCGCGCATGTGCGGCCTCGGCAACAGATACATGACTTTCGGTAGCGCCTCTCCCTCCTTAACTCGTGCTGATCTGGTTCTTTCTGTCGTCCGTCTGACGGGGCATTGCTTGCACCGTTTCCTATGACCTACCTATATGTGGCCTCCAGCCTATTCTGGCGTGCGGAGCTCATCTCCGGAAGCAAGCGCTGCTGGGGCGCCCCAACCTCGCCATGCTGCATTGGCCGTGTGAAAATGCCGAAGGCTTTTCTCGAAACCTTGTACAGCTCTCCGAAGTCGTTTACAGCCGCGGCTGTGTTGCGTGGCTGTCTAGTCCCAAGCTCTCCGAGAAGGGGACGCGGAAGAGGGAGCGCTTTGCTGACGTGGCTCAACGGTGCGCCGCGAGGCCTGCTCTCTGTGGCAGGTGCAGGCAGAGAGGGTCAACAAAAGCAGGTGACGCATTATCTGTCGCTGAGCGAAAGCAGCGGCAGCGATTGCGAGACTCCGCGCTCCCCACGCTCGTATCCGGTGGCCATGCCGCCGACCTCCACCGCCCTGGTGCGCGCCAGCTTCTCGGGGGGCTTCCGGCAGCGCATGGCCGAGCTAGGGGACCCAGTTTCCTTTGAGCAGAAGGTGCACATCCCACCCTTCCATTCGCGCGCCTCGCAGTTGTTGTGTATGCGTGTCGAAGTCCGACCCTTGCGGGCGGTGTCGCTGCCTTCCTCTGGATGCGGGTATTCTCCACTGGGAACTCACGCTGGTGCCTGTGATTCCGCTCAGAGGCCGGGTGAGGGCGGGTCGAGTGCTGCCAGGCGCGGCCCGCGCACAGCATGGAGGGCGTCCACGGAGGTGCAGCGCGGGGACACCATGAAATTGCCTCCACAGAAGACGGCGTGGCCTCTGGTGGGGGTCCCCTTTCAGGTATTTGCAGCATCCACTGCGAACTTTCCACGGAGTCGCTGCACGATGGCGGATCTCCCTATAGGAATTCCCACAGGCCTTTTTCCAGCAACATCGGCGTGCACTGGCGTTTTCTCCACAACATGCTGTCTGCACTGGCGTTTTCCCTGCGACAATGGCCCCGCCTTGTTTCGGCATGCCTCTCTCTCTTCAACATGGCTTGCTGTGGTTGGTGTGCCCCGCGCCATTCAATGCGTGGTTGAATGGCACGACCCCACCCTGCTTTTGCGCACTTCTTTCACGCGCTGGGATGGTGGGCTGGGCGTGGTCAGTGTGTCTCATGCTATTCAGTGTGCGTTGTGCCACATGGCACGATTCAGGTTTCTTTCGGCTAGATCCACGTCCCATCGGGTAGATGGTGCTCTGGTCAGGAAGGCTGGATGCCAGGGGGCTTCAGGGTTCGAGGGTACCATGGAATGTACGGGTGTAGATTGTTGGAGAAATTCCTCATCCACTTGCTTGTTTGAACATTGAATCATCGTCTTGCGCATGCTGCACTGTGTCCCTGACCTCCTGCTTGAGTTTGACAGCATCTCTGCTCAAGGGCCAAAGTGCAACAGCATTTGTGGCATGCATAGTCGCTGTGGGTGAAGTAGATTGTGATTCCCGGGGTGGAAGACTCTTATGATATAATTACGTGGTCCAAAGATGTATCTTCTCGAGAGTCAAGCGCATACAGTTTTTATAGGATATACCTTAGGGGGAAATGTGGCTTACACAGGTTGTGGGCACAGTCATCTTCTGAAGAGAGGAACGCGGGGCTCAAACATGCTATGTTCATGAAGAAAACTGTACACCCTAGCACCATGGTCAGATACACATGGCAATCAGCAAGGAGTTCGTACAATTTGCATGCTTAGATTATTGGATTTTTATGTGCACTGATCGATATGGATGCAACCATTTGTTAAAAAATGTGGTAATAGATAATACATTGAATTATTTTAGATCATAGAAGTGTTTGTATTGTATGTGAACAGTAATGGTGTATGTGATATGCGCATAATAGGCGTACATCCTCAATGAAAATGTACGGTATACAGATGCAGATTGGGTTTGCTCTTGCCAAAAGAGTCATGCGATGAGAAGTATCCAGGAACATAACCGGGTCGTGACAAGATACCGTACTTCGCAGCCACACTGAACGGCGCGAGCTCTACTGATGAAAGGCAGTCCACCATCATCCCAGTGATGAGTGTGGAAATGTGTGGGCCGTGAAAAGATACCACTTCTAAACATATCAGCATTGAATGCAAAGCGGCATGGGTGATCGTATGTGCTGAACAGGCGATATTGCTGGTCAGTCGTCGGCTAACGGAGTAAGCGGACTCGCCTGCTGGCATGCGCCCTCCCTCCCCCGCTCCTGCCGGTGGTTCACGGCCGATCGGTATGACTCGTTGCTCGATGAATGCAAAGCAAGTGGAGTTTAGCTGCCGCGCCGTTTTGGCAACGTTTATTGGGGGCGGGGAATCTGTTTCCTTTTTCTCGCAGTCGTTGGTCGACGATATTCCAAACGCGAGCAGGATTTGGATTTTGAATTTTGAAGTATGGAATAAGTGAATACTTGCATGACATAATGACATAATAATGTATACTTATCATAACAGGTCCCTGCAGGAATAAGTTTCTCATGGCGACTTTTGACTGTAACCATCTGTATGCGTCTCTTGAATTACAAGAAGTCGGTCGAGTGACAGTGTGAGCGAAAACCATTCGTTTCCCGACGTGTCGGATGCAGTACAGTCGTATTTGTCATAAAACAATTTCAGCATCAAGGGTTGATTCGGTATGTTGCCGCTATCTGCCTGTCCGGTGCTGTGCTCATTACAATGCATGCTTCATGCATCACTGAGCATAAGTTGCTTTAAACATAAATGGGGAGTGTCTACAGAACACCGTGAACACCGTGATATACATTCAAAATTGTAATGCCGGAGCATGTTGTGCTGTCCGATTTGTTCACATTTTAACAGTGATCATAAATTTGTCCAAGTGGTAATGCATGTTCTGAGAGGAATCCTGAATGGAATCAACTATAAAGCTCAATGTGGAGAGAAAAGCAATTGAAGAAGTTGCAAAGTGAACACTCCGTCCGAGCAACCACAAATACTAAGCCCCCCCCAAATGCCTATGGTTAGAAAGCTGGGATGGGCGGCCATTCCCTGCAATGCTGCTAGTAGGCCGGAAACTCAGGATCAACGTCCGCGCGCCACGCCACCAGTCCCCCCTGCTTCATGGAATGAAACAATCAATCCCCGTTACAAGATATGCCTCCCAAGCTGCATGCCTATCACTTGACAACTTCATGAAGCCAGTAGCAGGAAGCTGTGAGTACTTTCAGTGGCTTGTCACAAGAGAAATGCCGTGTACATGAGCTGCATTTCATCTATGTGACGTACGTGTTGTATTGAACACAACACCATTGTCACCGATGATTCCCAGGTGAGATTTCGAAACGGGCAAGTGGGAAAAGTACCTTCACATCATATGCGTCTTTCAGACCAGCATCATGCAAAACGCTCACTGCCCGCTGGGAGTCGTTGCCACTGCATCCCGCCCAGCAGCATCCCACGGCACATGCGAACAATCAGACCGCCAGCTCAGCCAAAGCACATCCCACGGCACATGCGAAAACAATCAGACCGCCAGCTCAGCCAAAGCACATCCCACGGCACATGCGATCAATCAGACCGCCAGCTCAGCCAAAGCACATCCCACGGCACATGCGAACAATCAGACCGCCAGCTCAGCCAAAGCACATCCATGCACATGCGAACAATCAGACCGCCAGCTCAGCCAAAGCACATCCCACGGCACATGCGAACAATCAGACCGCCAGCTCAGCCAAAGCACATCCCATGGCACTTGCGAACAATCAGACCACCAGCTCAGCCAAAGCACATCCCACGCAGCACATGCGACAATCAGACCGCCAGCTCAGCCAAAGCACATCCCACGGCACATGCGAACATCAGACCGCCAGCTCAGCCAAAGCACATCCCACGGCACATGCGATCAATCAGACCGCCAGCTCAGCCAAAGATCCACGGCATAATCAATCGACCGCCAGCTCAGCCAAAGCACATCCCACGGCACATGCGAACAACCGCCAGCTCAGCCAAAATCCCACGGCACATGCGAAACAATCAGACCGCAGCAGCTCAGCCAAAGCACATCCCATGGCACATGCGAACAATCAGACCGCCAGCTCAGCCAAAGCACATCCCACGGCACATGCGATCAATCAGACCGCCAGCTCAGCCAAAGCACATCCCACGGCACATGCGAACAATTAGACCGCCAGCTCAGCCAAAGCACATCCCACGGCACATGCGAACAATCAGACCGCCAGCTCAGCCAAAGCACATCCCACGGCACATGCGAACAATCAGACCGCCAGCTCAGCCAAAGCACATCCCAGGGAACAAAATGGCCTCCCCAACAAGATCCCCACATCGACCAGTGGAGTCCTGACGGAGTTGGTGAAAGCACCGCCCGGCATTGCTCTGGGGCTGCCTTACCGTCGGCAAATCACAAAGATGGGCCGTGATGCTGCTTTGGCATCGGCTTCCTCCGCCGGCGCACAGAGGCGTAGCAGTTCCGGCACATGCGCGCTCCACGACGACTGACTCCATGGCAGATTCATGGCTCCTGGGAGGGACCCAAAAGCGAACTGCCTCCTTGCAACCCCATCGCCCCAAACCGACCCAGTTTGATTCAGCCCGCGGACCATTGCATGCCTTTCTGGCTACATCAACTTCCAATCGTGCCCCTCTACAGTCCTCAAACACATATGTGGCACAGGGGCGCGGGTGCGGAACTCCGAACTGCACCTCATGCGGCGGTCGCACGTCCACCAGAACGTAGCCCTCCTTGTAGCTCTCCGAGCACCCAGGGGAAGCGCCGTGAGCGGGAGGGAGCTTGGCGGCGAGGTCTGCTGCTGCGATCCGGGCCGTTGAGGCCAGCAGCGAAAGCGGCGTTGGGCCTGCGTCATGCGCCTCCGCCGTAAACGCCTTCCTGTCCATTGCGCCAATCCTGGCCCGCAGCTCCTGCGCCCGCGCCCGGAACACCCCAGGGCCTCTCTCAGCACCACGCAGGGAGCGCTCTCCTCTCCAGCGCCAGCACCTGGAGCTGCCTTACACGCACAGTGTGCGCTCTCAGCAGGAATCCCTGGCTTAGAATGACGGGAGGAGGCGGCCACAAGGGAGAAACAGCTCCGTCTAAGAGGGCTCCAACCCCTCCGAGCAGGAGGGGAAGGACACGCAATATGGCGAGCTCGTTGGCGTTATGCGGCCCGCAGCGTGCTAGGGGGGGAGGGGCCTTCCACATCCATGCGAATGAAAATGAGACCCACGTCGAATTGTTGAGGCGGGCTGCTCGGAATACTCTTCGCCTTTACCCTCATCTCAAGCATAAGCACGGAAGGCACGTTCACACATTCACACCGCGCCGTGCCGCACCGCACAGCGCTGCACCACACGCCTGGATGGGGCTCTGGTGGTCAACCTCGCGCTGGGAGGCGTCGTACCGTGGGGCTGGTGCCGCAGGCCGCGCAGCCCGGCTTGCGGGCCGGCAGCTTCATTCCGTGGAAGGACGCCGCGGAGGCATCGAACAGCAGGAGCTTGGTGAGCACCGTGCCCACTCCCGTGATGATCTGCACGACGACCGGCTAATCAGGAAACGGGGCCTCGGAAATGAAGACCGAAGCTGCTTCAGCAAGGGTTGCCTCTGGGGGCTCACCTTGATGGCCTCCAGGGCCTGCATGCAGCCGATGATGCCCGGAACCACTCCCAGCACCCCAGCGTCCGCGCAACGCTGGCACTGGCCCGCCTGGCAGCCACGCTCCCAAGTACACTCGGTCAGGAGCCGCCAGCACCGAGTGTCATGTTGGCAAGCCTCTGCGGAAATGCCTCCACTGTGTCATCCACTGCTCTCCGTGTGTCATGTTGGCAAGCCTCTGCGGAAATGCCTCCACTGCGTCATCCACTGCTCGCCGTGTTTCATGTTGGCAAGCCTCTGCGGAAATGCCTCCACTGCGTCATCCACTGCTCTCCGTGTGTCATGTTGGCAAGCCTCTGCAGAAATGCCTCCACTGCGTCATCCACTGCTCCCCGTGTTTCATATTGGCAAGCCTCTGCGGAAATGTCTCCACTGCATCCTCGACGGCTCTCCGTGTGCCATGTTCTGCTCGCGGTATGCCCCAAAGGGCCGCGGTGCTGCGCGAGGGTCCGGCCGCATCCCAGGGCTTGCCGGCATGCTCAGCGGCACAGCACTATAACGACGCACCTGACGAGGGGTTGGGAACATGCAGCGATAGCAGCACGACTCCTGCCCGTAGTTGTACACCGCCAGCTGGCCTGCGCCAATCCATAGGTCATATATATGCCTGAGGGCCCCGTCACGAGTGCGTTCAAACTGATCGGGTCATATGGGGCAAGTGGCTGCGACAAGCATATAGGGCAGGCGGCTGTTATATGCATACGGGGCGGGCGGCTGTTACATGCATATGGGGCGGGTGGTTGTTACAAGCATATGGGGCGGAAGGCTGGTACATGCATACGGGGCAGGCGGCTATTACATGCATACGGGGTGGACGGCTTTTACACGAAGGAGCCGATATCAAAGCACAGGCATGGGGGAATGAATGTGCAAGCAAGAGGGGGACGTGGGCGTACGGCCGCATTCACATGAAAGTCACATGGAGGTTCAGCAGGGTGGGTGCAGGCACCGAGCCAAACTCATGGGGAGCACCTTCGAGCCCAATGCCTGCACCGGAGACAAGCGGGCAGTTGGAGGCCACACATGCGTCGTTGAGGAGGTAACGCGATGGGGGGTTGTCGGTGCAGTCAAGCACCACATCGTAGGACTGCACTAGCTGAAGCGCGTTGTCCTGCATGGCAGCCGCCTTTTCTAAGGACGCTGCTGAAGCCACTCACCCCAAGGCGGGGGGCACCCTGATCTGTCCTCGAATGACCCAGCTTCGTTTAGTTGGATTTCAAACAAACCATCCGATCTGTTGTTGGGCCACGCGGCACACACGCAGTATCAACGCTTCCCGCAGCTCTCGGGCGTCGCATACAGTAAGTAGTTCTGCCCGGCCCACGGCGCCCTCTCGACATACCGCCAAGCCAGCGCCGATCCCAAACACTGAAGTTTACTTCTTATCGAGACCGAATGCGTCCAGAAACTCGATAGCGATATGTATTCAACCCTGGGATCAGAATTAATACCCAGGGGCAGCGAGGGGAAGCAGTGCGCCTCACCGGGGACAGCCCGTGATGGTGCGCTGAGATAGTGATGGAGGAGTTGAGCGCACGGCAAGCTGCAGCAGCGGAGTCCACCTTAGGGGTACCCACGGTGCGCTCCGAGTGGATAACCTGCGAGGAAACTCAGCTCAGCGCATGGGGGGTGGTCAGCCACGCCTGCGGTGAACCTCAGCTCAGCGCATGGGGTCAGCCGCGCTTGCGGTGAACCTCAGCTCAGCATGGGGGTCAGCTGTGGCTGCGGTGAACCTCAGCTCAGCGCATGGGGGGGGGTCAGCCGCGCCTGCGGTGAACCTCAGCTCAGCGCATGGGGGGGGTCAGCCGCGCCTGCGGTGAACCTCGTAGCACCTCGCGAGCCACTGAAACAGGAAGCAACAAGCACACAGTGTCGGGAGGAAAACGGCGACCTGCCGATGCAAGTTGGAGGCCTCCACCATATCGCTGTCGACCAGCCCAAGGCGGCCTGCAGACAACCAACAGTGGCGGCAAGAGGGTGAGGTGCAGGGGTCGAGGCGGCCTGCAGACAACCAACAGTGGCGGCAAGAGGGTGAGGTGCACGGGTCGAGGCGGCCTGCAGACAACCAACAGTGGCGGCAAGAGGGTGAGGTGCGCGGGTCGAGGCGGCCTGCAGACAACCAACAGTGGCGGCAAGAGGGTGAGGTGCACGGGTCGAGGCGGCCGATTGCGAGAAAAAAACCGCGTGGAGGGAGGGCAAGGTGCAGGGATCGAGGGGGCAATAAGATCGTCTATGGGCGGAGTGCATCCCACGATCTCGCGCTTTGTGGAGGACCGCGTCGCGGAGATCTCATGGCCTGAAGTGCTCGAAACTGTAGGCATGGAACTGTAGGCATGGAACTGTAGGCATGGAACTGTAGGCATGGAACTGAGGAACCGGCGAGGATCGACGAAGGATGATTACACTACTGAGGCGAAAAAACTGTCGGCAAGAAGTTGATCGGGCATAATTAAGTCGTTTTGTTCGGGTTGGCTTCTACAGCTTGCACTGCCAAGTTGTTGTTCCGCGTCGTGCTAACGCTACTACCAGGTTTGCAAGTTAAGTACAAAGGCGGCGGTGAAAACGAACAGCGATGAGAAGGAGCAGCCGAGAACACAAAGGAATCTCATGAGGGCCGGATCCCGCGTCACCGAGCACAGAGTTCCAGCACTCAGGAACCTAGTAGTGACTGAATCATCGCGCCGCCGGCTGCAAAAGGGGACTGGGTCGAGCGCGGCGTGTGAGGAATGCCCACCAATGCCTGCAGCAGTGAGATAAAGCGCTGCGGGTGATCCCAGCCCGCCCAAACCGACCACGAGAACGGATGCATTCTTAAGTTTGGCCTGACCTGTTACGGATAAACCCGAATCCACACTCCAGAGTTTGTAAAATATTATTCATTGAACTAAGGTGCGAATTTTAAAGAGCAACGAGGCGCGATCATTCTTGGGAAGTACGAAACTTGCAAGCGTACTTAGTGAGCGTACTTAGAAGTGCGAGCGCTCAACGCTTCAGGACGGCCTATACCTCGAGGACGACACTTTCTACCACCAAAAGAAATGAGCGATAAGAAAGGCGTCACTACTTGGCGTCGTGCGTTCGGTGCCAGTGTTAGTTCAACCAGCTTAACTAGAGAGCTATTAATATCACACTCGATTTTTTCCTTGTTTTCGCAATTCAAAATACCCGAAGCAGAATGGTGAGAACCCTAAGAAAATAAATAAAAATCGTAACACCTCAAACTGGCCGTAAGATTGCACACAGATTGCTACAGAAACAACATAGAAAGTGCATTAACTATACGGGCGCCGTGTGGGCACTGCCCTGATAATACTCTACCTTCAGGATATTGGAAAGTCATTGAAACGAACAAGAATATCTATCAGGGTGCCTCCATAGCTACCTTGTGCAGTAAACCCAGGCATAATTATCTGACGGCTGTAGCGCGAAATATCTTCGGCACTCAAGCCATGTTCCGAGACGGAACGCCATCTGTCTTTCACTTCGTCATTGAACGGACTACACGTGCCTGCAGCGTCAGCTTCGACGACTCCAACAGGCTCCGAGCTAATACCATTGACGTCTAAAATGTTGCGAAGACGACGGATTTCTTCCTTTGCTTTCTCTAATTCTGCTTCCATTTCTAAGCTAATAGCGTTCTCTACTGAAAACGACTCAGTTATATGCCAAGCCTTGATCCCTCCAGTGGTTCACGATACACGCGAGCTTCCCGTGAAAGGGCTTGCCAATAGGCTTAAAATAGTGTACGGCGGCAATGTCGGCCTCTTTGGCGCGAGTCACAAGCATTTCTCCTGTGGTAAGACAATTTGGGTTATTGGGGAGTGGATGTCGAAAAAAACAGAGGCACTTTCGACGAAAGCACAACAGTAAGGATCGATAACAATTCCTTGGAAAAAATAGCAATAAATATTTGTGCAGACACAGTTGGCTTTCACCGTTTCTCAGAATCAGCACGAAAGGGTTGCTGAAAGGCTAGATCAACTGACCGACTCTTTGCGCGGCTACCATATCCGACGTGGAAGTGAGTGAGTCCTTAATCTCGCGGGATGAAGCAGAAACCACAACCTGAAGGGGGAAAACAGCTTTAAAAACTGCCAGACTCCACTTGACCGAAAGTTGACAAGAAGCTGCACGCCTGGGAGCAGTAGGAAACAGGTGGTACGGGACTTATCATAAAACATGGCACATCAGTGGGGAAGGAAACTACCTTCCCATCGGCAATACGCACGATTTCCGCTTTCACATATCTATTGGAAAGTAGAAGCTTTAGCTCATGTAGCCTCTTCAGTGCTGCCATGTCTGCCAGTCCGGCTGTCTGAAGCAGGGATCCTCCTCTTCGTCTCAACAGAACGTCAAGTCCAAGTAGAGAGTAGAGACGCCACATCGAAAAGTCCAAGTCGTCCGATTGGGAAATTTAGGGTGCTAAAATGACCGTTAGATTATCCCGATGAAGAATATTGGGGAAGAAATCAGAGATGAAATCGAAGATTCCCCCTCTTTTGAAAAATCGGGGAAAAATTCAGTGCGTTAACAGTGCAAATATTGACGCCCATATCATAGGCTGTACGGCGTATTAAGAGTGTAATGAAAAGCGCGACGGATTCCTTTTCGATTCCTCAGATGCGAATTATATTTTTCACTGTTTACAAATTCCGAACAGCCGTTCGATTAAATCAGAAGGACATCTAAACCGTTATCGAAATCGCACCGGTATCTTTCTGGAATCTGTCCGCTTCCGTTCGCGCTTCTTAAGCGCTTTACACTGTGAAAACCTAGTGCAGCAGGGTAGATTAATGAAGAGATTGATAACTCTTCGCGATATATTAGAAGCGAATAATGTTTATTATAAGCTATTATGAACGCTAGGAAGCATCCCCGCACAGATTCGGTGACTGGAAGCAGATCCCGGATTCCCCGCTTCGTGTGGCGGAAGCGGGAACCGGCATCCGCAAAACGGCATTCCCTTCGGTATCCTGCCGAAGGGAACGCTAAGAAATAGTAATAACAACGACTGAAACATATTTTCAACGCTGTATGTGTGCATCTGTGTTTCATTTGGTCATTTGGTTCACACGCTTCGAGCCCCGCGGCACATCCGGGATGGCGCGTGTAAGTTACTAAATACGCAAACCAACGCAGCAAGTACGTCCATATGGGCTGTTGAACAAACGTTACTTGAGGCGTTGCGAGAAACCGATGGGAACAGCTGCATTCGTACATCTCTAGAGATGATGTAAAGAAGTAGCATGCCAAATCTTTGCGAGAAATTGGATTCACGCAAATCCCCAAAGTACGATTGTGAGGACCTAAGCCCTCGACTACCTCAAACCTTCATAATGCCCTTTCGACAAGAAATGGTATGCTTTTTCTGCACCTGCACGTTCCGGGGCGGCTACATATAAGCAATCCCGATATTAACGCTATAAGTATTTAATCTTGGAATTTATCTCCGTCGCGTTTTTAAATATGGTCTTAATACGCGGTAGGCTGTGTCACACGACACATTGTATGCTGTAGAGCTCTATGCATATTAACCTCTGACCTATAGTCTTGGCATGAAGTATTTACCTCTGACCTTTATCGTCTTGGCATCAAGTGAATTACCTTACCTACCTCTGACCTTTATTCCCTAGCTCTTTATTCCCTAGCTCTGCTAGTGGTCCTATCCGGAAACTGTCATTCAATCATTACCTCTGACCTTTATCGTCTTGGCATGAAGTGAATTACCTTACTTACTTACTACCTCTGACCTTTATAATCTTCACCCAAACCAAATTACCGTACTTACTTTACCTTACCTTAATCAGCAGCAGCAGCAGCAAAGCTCGAAACCCAACGAACGACGCAGTCGAATTATCGATCTGACGATCGACAGACGCTAGCGATGACACTGCCACTGCATTCGCGTACATTTACCGTATTGTACTGCATTCGCGTACCATTTACCCTCGTGTTTCTGCAGTCCGTTATGTTAGTTGTATCCGATCTGAAGTTCCGTTGCAGTCCGTTATGTTAATTGTATCCGATCTGTTAGTTGTATCCGATTGTGTCCGATATGCAGTCTGTTATGTTAGTTGTATGCTCCGATCTGAATTTTGTACCTATGTCGTTTGCGTAAAAACTCGTCATATCGGATTAATGTCTATTCCACTTGTGGACTCTGAGGATGTGGAAGTGCGAGCATTACCTGGTGGATGGTGGCAATGATATTGGCGATGCGTAGATTTTGTATCACACTTTCAGCAAGTACACAGAATGATCGTCAACAGGGTGGCCATGCGCATGATAATGAAACTTGGGATCTGCGTGTTGCTCATGCTCATGCAAATAGGCATACAAACAACTATTATTTCTATATCAACGTCGATTTTTGTATGCGAGCTGTAGTTTGGCGTGCGCAGCAATTACAGAATGCTCGTGCATGCGGTGCGAGGAGGACCACGTGCTAATTCCGGAGGCGCACGCAAGAACTCTGGAGGCGCACGCAAGAACTCTGGAGGAATAAGGCCAAAGTCTGGAGGCGCAAGGCCAAATGCTGGAGGCGTAAGACCGAATGCTGGAGCTCCTATGGGGAGTGCGAACGCACTTGGAAGTACTAATGCAGGTGAGTATTAGATGCTCACGATGAAGTCTTTCCGCTGACAACATACGATTGCTGTGCATGTCCAAGATTCGTGCAAACAAAGCACGTCGCTCAAAATGATACAATTTACGGTGTAATGCAGGTCCTGTTGGTCAACAAAACGCACTTGGAAGTACTAATGCAGGTGAATGTAACACCTCACATGTTGTGCATGTCCGAGATTCGTGCAAACAAAGCGGATTGCTGAAAATGATCGTTACATTGTGTTGCAGGTCCTGTTGGTCAACAAAATGCACTTGGAAACACCAATTCAGGACCCATAGGTCATCAGAATGCTTTCAACAATGCAGGTGAATATAACATACCTGCGCACAAATAGAGCCACTCCGCCGACGACGCACATATGATGTGTATGTTCAAGATTCGTGCAAACAAAACGAAATGCTAAAAATGATTTACATTGTAATGCAGGTCCTACTGGTCAACAAAACGCACTTGGAAGCACCAATTCAGGACCAGTTGGTCATCAGATGCAGGTGAAACAATTCTAAACAGCACACACGTTGCATGTAAAACTTTATTTGTTGAGAACATGATTATAATGATTGGGTAAGTAGTGGGTATCCTTATTATTCAATGTGTATAGTATGACGCATCATATCACAAACAGCCATGCGTGTGCAACCACTGCGGCACCTCAAGGTGTATACCTGGATTCAATTTGAAAATAGTAAATACAGAAATGGAAATCAAACAACTAAGCAATGTTTTTGTTTTTGGTGTGACAGTCAACCGCAATAAGACACTGTCGTTTTTAGAACGACAACAGCTCGCGCGAAAATGGATGAACATGCCTCCGATAACTACGATGGAAGAGAGTAATCCTATTCATTTTGACAACCTGCAACACCAACAACCATGTGGTATAGGCAATTGCCCACTGGCAGAGTTAGCTTTGTCATTCAACAATCGTGAACCAGCACAGATTTGTTGCGACAGCAATCGCTGTCGCGAACAGCCTGCATGCGATACATGCAGAATGTTATGCGAAGCAGATGATCAGCGCACAGATATTGATAGAGTGCCCAACGACATGTCATCTGCTGGATGTTTACAGGTAATTATATATATTTGACTCAAAACTTGTATCATAAATACATATGCATACACATCATGCACTAACACATGCACACATAGTGTGAGATTGGTGTGCAAACATAAAAGCAATTATTATTTAGAATATTCCAGATTGTTAAATAAAGCTCAGTGACATATTGTTTTCTGGTTCATTTGTTTGCTTTCCATAGTATCTAATAACTAATCATGTTGTGGCGCAGACTGCTTGGGCATATTCGACAGTGGGGAAAACATTTATTAAGGAAGTGCGCGAGCACACGCCATATATATATGATCGTTACAATCAACCACTAGTGTTTTATACAGATGATTTTGGTCATGAGCACGAATGGGCAATGCCCGATGCCTTTACTCCAGCGCATATGCAATATATCCCAGGTTTCACAGAGAGTGTTGCATCCTTGCTACAATCCACAGTGGTGTTGGATGATGGTTTGCGCGGCAAAGTGCTCACACGCAAAGGCTTGTCACCAATGTTCTTGGTGCGAATGGAAAATGGCCAGTTACGCGAAGTATATCGACAACATATTGTTCAAAATCAAGTAAGATTATTTTTGTATACATATATATATGTCCAATGTATTATGCGACATCATACTATTAATGTGATGTTTAAAAAGAGAATTGCATTATACAATCTTTGACCTTTGTAAATACAAATCCATGCAATAGACATGTTATTTATTCATGCTTCAATGCTTGGAGCATAGACCATAATGCACATTAAATATTTGCTAAGATCTATCATAATTTGGTGGAATAATTATGATAATGTGCATGTGCCAATACTATGATGCACAGAGTATGAATTTTCAAACTAATTAACATTGTGTATGGGATACAAATGTACACAGGGACAGCAGAACCTATTAACGTGCACCAATTCCACTTCGAAGGATGCATTCATTGATAGCCTATACAATTTTGACGTAAGCTATGATCCGTTATGTCCAATCTCTGCGTCCACAGCTTCCAACTCTGCGAACATCGCTGCAACATCATGTGAAACCATGACAGAGTTGTTCATGAACACTCCGCGACCTATATGCGCATCCATCACTGAGTGCAGAGATATGACTGACATATTAATGAACACATCTTGCATGGATTGCGACGTATCTATGTCAGCATCTTCTACTGTAACGTCATCCGATCCTATGGTTGAAATGTTTATGAACGTGGATCAACTTGTTTGCGCACCCATCACTGAGTGCACAGATATGAGCACATCTTCCGTGGATTATGCAGAGGACACAGTTCCAAATCGTCGATTGCCTTTGAATCTAAATGTCTATTGGGCGCACCTTACGGTGGGTTAACCCACCGTAAGAGGTTTTCGGAAACCGCATGCTGGTGCTAGCATATTGTGACAACTTGGCAAACCCATGCTTTTTTACACACCTTAGGGGTTATATTAATGCATAGACTTGCAAAAAATACGAGACATATCGTATAGGTGTGTCTTATATACGCCCTAGTACCAAGGGGTCAAGCAGAAAAATGCCCCAAATCCTTACGGTGGGTTAACCCATTTTTTCATCTATGGGTAGATTTTAAGAACGCAGATCGCATCTGGAACATGCATATTAGAATTTTTCTATCATCTATGACACCTAGGGAACCTCTCTTAGATGGGGTTCAGTTATCATCTGATTATAGACGGAATTCTGAGGCGGTTTACACGAGGGGGTATGGCTTGAAAAATGCACTGAATATGTATTTTTCAGGGTGTTTCGTTGTTTTCGCTTGCGGTGGCAAGTTTTTTCTACCCTGTCGGCGATCTAGCGGTATATTTTCCATTTCACATGGTGGATATGAGTCTAAAGGCAATGTGTGTCACGCGTATGACCCGATATAATGCTTCAGAATGATAATAAATAGCTAAGACCTTAGGGCATGGTTAACCCACCGCAACGCCTCGTTACGGTGGGTTACCCCACCGTATCCCCAATAGACATAAAGCATTATTCCAAGTGTCATTTGTGGCAGTTCACCTGGAAATCCAACAATCGCAGCTATTTGTCATCTTGTGTTTGTGGCGACAAAGCAAGTGGAAAATTGGCAGAACTTATGCAGGATATCTATTCGCTAAAGCCTCTGCCTGCTGAAGTTTTGCCCTTTTACAATTCTGGTATGCTCTTGAAAAACGGCTTTAAAACAAACCCTTTGTGCGCATTATCTGCGCTTACGTTGCCTGCAGATGGAGACATCCGCAAGAACAATGAATTGCACCTCCCATGGCAGAACGCATGCTTCAAGATGCACGGACTTACATATGCTCGAGTATTGCAGAATAATCACACCGAGAGCTCTATATCTTATTATTTTGGTGGACCTCAAGTACATAACCATGCAGCCAACCATCAATCTCAGGTATACGGATCTGGGATGCCAGATCGTGTATTTGATATCACACGGCAATCTTTGCAAACCCATAACCATCTGGTGCGCGAATTGGTCGCATTGACACACGCATCAGCCGATGATGCTGCACTCTGCTTTCAACATGCCTCTGATCCAGATGCACCACAAGCATGCAATCGCGAATTTTTCACTGTTACATCATTTCCACCAACCTGCATTCCAGAGCCACGTCAATATATCTATTTCAAAAATAGCAATCTCCCCAACAATCGCACCCAGTTTGTGAACTCTTTGGACCCATTATACGAGCCATTGGCATTCCCGTTGGTCTTTCGTCCATGCAGAGACTGGATACAATATTAACCTTCACAACAGAACAAACAAAATTACTCTTCATCATTACTCAATGGCTAGGTTATGGATGCCAGAACAATTACCAGATGGCAACTACCTAAATTACTGCAATGTGCTGGATGTGACACACCGTGTGTCACTTCCTGTTATCTGTACTAGTACTCGGTACAGTACGGGTGTCACAGGTTTAGGGCTTCCGGCATAAAGCCGAGACTATCTTATGTTTTATTTACACTCTTGAAAACCCGAAAGTGAAAGCATTCTGACCGTAGTCCAATATATAGTCTTGGCTATATATCTCACAGGTTATGGTGCGCCAGGCACCTTCCACTACTTTTGGTAGCATGATTGGCTAAACGCCTCCGCTTGGTGGGGCGTTGGGGGCCCCATTTGATGGTTGCGCTATGAGGACTCGCGGTTGAGGCACGCGTCGTTACGGAGTGATTGTGTTTATCGCTGCAGCGTACCCTACGTGATTTTTTGGATGTCCACGGGATTTTCGTTTAGACTGGAATTGATCACTCTTTGTCACGGACTTCTTGCGCAACGTGTACTTCGACTTCCGCACTTCTACAATCGGGATTTTACAGTTACGGAAGTTTTGACTGCTTTTGCCATTACCATTTCCGCGAGTTCCTCCTCTCCGCGCCATCGCCACCTTACCCCGACGTACCCAACTATAGGATTTTTATCATGAGTGTTTCTTCGCACGCTACGCCTCCCATGGGGGCTCACAACCGAATCCGGCTTGACACGATTTTTCCCGAGACGTTGGGATGCGCTATCGGCCGACACCTGCATCTCCGGCGGCTAATTTGACGGTCCCTGAGCGGACACGTGCCGTGGCCGTTCAGAATTCATCATGGGACGTGGATTTGATCAAGAGGACATCTCGGAGTGTATGTATTGGGCCGTTCGGGCCGGGCCGTTCGGGCCGTTGGGGCCCGAACGGCCCGAACGGCCCAAACATTCTTAACATTCTAAGATTTAGCAAATTGGGGCTCCCATACTTAAGCCCATACTTAAGGAGTGTAACGCGTCGGTCCGCGACGACGCCTGCGTTTTCCCATACTTAAGAAAATTTTGATTTTTTCTTCATACTTAAGGAACATACACTGACTCCCCCCTCCCCCCCTAACCAGGGACTCAGGGGGTATAACCCAGTTGTATGCGAGTGTCAAACGTGCGTCAGAGAGACGAACCCAACGACAGCGCTTGACAATCGTATACGATTGTCACACGTGACTCACGTATACGATGGGTAGGTTCGTGCGTCAGAGAGACGAACCCACCGACAGCGCTTGACAATCGTATACGATTGTCACACGTGACTCACGTATACGATGGGTAGGTTCGTGCGTCAGAGAGACGAACCCACCGACAGCGCTTGACAATCGTATACGATTGTCACACGTGACTCACGTATACGACGGGTAGGTTCATCAAAATATACACTGAACCCATGTCTATATAAAGTATTCCTTTCATGAAATAATTCATTTCTCATGGTACTTTAGGGCACCATGCCGACTTCCCTGCGATACGGTAGCCATGCTTTGGATGTCCCGCATGCGGTGCCAATCTCTCTTCAGTTACTACAGGCCTTGTTTCCAACCCTTACCGATACTCCGATGCTTGTTCACTTGCGTACAACAGAAGACGTGCAAACTGTGGAGCTCGGCACCGTGTTCCCTGATGGGGCTGTCGTACTCGTGATTGCTGGCGCCAGTTCAACCCCCGGATCTAGTGGCGTCAAGACCGGTTGTGTGAATGTCGATACTGCCACCCATGAATCTTCCCAAGCTTCAGCTTCTCCACCTCGCCCTGATGAGATAAAGCGAGAACATTTGGTTTGTGACTTGACCGAATCGCCTCCACCTCCAAAAGACTCAAATGAATCCACGAAAACCTCCAGCGCGGGACAACTCAAACACAAGGTCAAATCTGAATATACATCCTATACCGGACCAGCTATTCCGATAGATTTTTCACAGTCTGTTGATTTGACTCAAGATGTAGCGCCAGTTCCTTCAGAAGAGGTTGTCGACGAACTCCCAGTGCCTCTACTTCCGGGGGTACTTTATAAGCCACGTGCTGGAGTTTTCTCTCCATGGAAGGATTTCTTAAAATACGATCCGCAGACCTGGATGCGTTCTAATAACAAAAAGCTTGTCAAAGGCCGTGTTAGTAGAACTACGCGATGCGGAGGGGCTTTATCCTGTGAGAACGATGCATGTGTCGTATTTCGTACTACGGGTGAGCGGAACCGTTCCCAATTCAACGGTTCCTTCAAAAAACACAATCTGGTGTGCGCCCTTTGCAACGCTGCGCCTACTCATTCCGGCAATTGTCCGTTTGTCGTAACCGTCGCAGAAGACTCCGAAGGCAACATTCTCATGCTGTCTACCAGCCCCTTTGGACACAACCATTCCGTGCTGTCCACCGACAACCCCAGCGTGAATGAGATAAAAACGGCTAAGGCTAGGGCTGAGGAGGTTCTAAATACCGGTGGAGTGCGAAACGTGTGCCAGTTAAAACGGTCTCTACTCGCGGAAACCGTTTTTCCAAAAGACTCTTCTTTTCACCCCAGCCAGCTACCAGGCATCGCCAGGAAAATGAACGTGATTGATAAGGCCGTGGACCAGAATTTCGTTCGAGGTCGTCGACAGGATGAGGGCATGCAAGCCGTTTCCCAATGGGCTGCTAAGCACGGTAAGGGCCTACTGCAATCTTTCGCGGACGAGGGGAACATCGACAGTTTTGCGCACACGTTCGTTATGTCCAGTGTCGGAGTGGATGGAGGTGTCGATCTCGTGCGTCGCATGCACCCGAAAAGTAGCGACGACTACCTCCGCTCAGCGTACGTCCACTTGGATTTCGTGCATCGCAAGGTTTCTGGGGATTGGGTGACGATGGGGGCGCACGTGTTCTCCATTGAGGCCAACGCTCTGCTCACTATTGCCACCATGAACGTACCCAAAGACTGTACCGAAACACAGGTACTGTTTTGGACATTGGTGAAGAAGACGGTAGCAGCCGAACACCCGCGTGAGGAAGTATTATTCTACGGCTTCATGGGAGATGCAGCAGGTAAGTTTAAGATCATAATTTTCAATATCAATATTAAGAGGATAATTTTCAAACCCTGCCTGCATATTCGCGAAGAGTTTGTCACTACTCGTGCACATCTGAATGTGATTAACCGTACGGTCGAAGCTTGACAATCGTATACGATTGTCACAAGTGAGAGAGACTTAGCGCCGAGATCGTGTATCCTATTGCATGTCGTATAACCCTGCCTGGATATTCGCGAAGAGTTTGTCACTACTCGTGCACATCTGAATATGATTAACAGTACGGTCGAAGCTTGACAATCGTATACGATTGTCACACGTGAGAGAGACATAGCGCCGAGATCGTGTATCCTATTGCATGTCGTATAACCCTGCCTGGATATTCAATGGGAGAGCTTGTAAGTTACACGGTTCTGACAATCGTATACGATTGTCAGTTGCTGTCAGCACCGTGTAAACCTACGCATGATATGCTTGGTTTTCAAGAACTGATTAATATTTGGGGCACAGGTGCTAACTGGGCAGCAATCAAGAAAGTTTGGCCAGACCAAGATGACCGTAACAATCTGGAGTGCACGTTCCATTGGGGGCAGAACTTACATAAGATCGAATCTCTTATTCCATCAGATCTCCATGCCGTGCACAAAGACCTGTTACAGCGATGGATTTACTCTACTCCCGAGGCCAAGGTGTCCTGTGAAACAGCCATCTTCGCCTGGTATGCTGAGAAATGTGGCAGGTCGAATCAGCCAAAATTGAATGCGTACTTCGTTTTCCAAATACGGCACGCGCAGCACATTCTGTCGCAATTCAAGGAACAAACCGAAGACATGACCGCCGAAATCCAACGACCGCGTGTATGCCTTGCGGAAAGCATGCACGCGAAGTGGAGATCGTGGGGGGCATACTACTCCACCTTGTTGGAGTCGGTGGAATTCGATAGCCTTATGCAGATTCGACAAATTTGCCTGGCGATGAACCGGCAGAACTCATCAAAGCACTTGTTGTGCGTGCAAGGTCGTATTCGTTCATTGGAGGATAAGTGGGTTAAAGGCGTCCTTACTCAGGCAGAGTTTGCAGATGGTCGCGAATTAATGCAAACAGTTCGTGCTGGCGCGACAGGATGGCTTCCACAGAGGGGCATCCCTGCAACGGACACGCACCGTCCAGATAAGGTAAACCATGGGGGGGTTTCGCGCAAACGCCCTGCGGAACTTCCCTCGGAAGGCGTCGCCTCCAAGAAGACGCGCACTACCTCGGCGGTGCCACCTGCCTCTGCGGCAAGACCTACCTCGGCGGCAAGACCTACCTCGGCGGTGCCACCTAACGACCATATCGCAAAAATGAGACACGCGGGTGTCTCATTATATTCTCATTTTTTAAAAAGTTATGATAACGAGGTTTTTTTTATATGACTAGATAGCATTTGGAGAGTAGATAATGACACGTTATTTCAAAATTTGAAATTTTAGGGTATAGCCCGAAATTTGGGGTTTCCAGGCGATTTTTCGCCCCGTTTCGGGCGGTGCTCAGGTGTCAATCGGCGGAAGTTATGATAACGAGGTTTTTTTTATATGACTAGATAGCATTTGGAGAGTAGATAATGATACGTTATTTCAAAATTTGAAATTTTAGGGTATAGCCCGAAATTTGGGGTTTCCAGGCGATTTTTCGCCCCGTTTCGGGCGGTGCTCAGGTGTCAATCGGCGGAAGTTATGATAACGAGGTTTTTTTTATATGACTAGATAGCATTTGGAGAGTAGATAATGACACGTTATTCAAAAATTTGAAATTTTAGAGTATAGCCCGAAATTTGGGGTTTCCAGGCGATTTGTCACCGTGATTCGGGTGGTGCTCAAGCGCCATTTGTTGAAAGTGGTGATAATGACGATGTTTTCATATTGGATACGTCAAAGTCATTCCAAACAAACTGAGTCTGAAGAAACTTTTGTTCATATCTTACATACACCCCGAGAATGGGAGGCTTTAATGTTAAAAGCGGTGGCACCAACCTTAAATCTAGGGGGTGTAGGTCTGCACGAGACTGTAACTGTGTGCGTAGCACAAAAAAACAACAAAAACCGACAAAAGGCACGAAGAATGCTACCAGATAAGACGTTGGTGCTATGAAAATATACAGTCTTTATTTGAACAGTCAAAGCACCCAGGGTTAGGGGTTTTCTTGCGGGCGCGGTATTATTCATTGTACAGGCCGGTATATACGATGGCAGTGCAGGTGCGATCTCTCAGTTCGTTTGCTGGCTGGCTTATTAAGCATACCTACCTATTTGCTAACAGACATGTACAGGTCAAACGTTTGCACAATCACCTTGGCGCGCAGAACTTGTTCAGACACTTCCAGGTGCTGGGCGAGCTCCTTGTACCCGTTGTACTGTGCGATCGCCGACCGTTTCTTGTCCGTGTCCTCGCACTTCAAGTCTGTCCAGAGGCTTTCTCCTATCTTCTCAGCGTCAGCTTTCGCCGCCGGGGTGAGGTCGAACTGACCTGGCCACTGCGGACCTGGTCGTGGTGGAGAAGCGAACATCGCCGGTCGTGATGGAGGAGAGGCTCCCGGGACTTTGGAGCCCGTTGGCGTCGTTAAAGCAGGTGACCCTCCTCCTGCGCCGAGCGCTGGCGCTCCCGGGTAAAAGCCTCCTCCGCCCAGTTGGAACATTTGGGCGAACGGGCCTGCTGCTGTTACTGCCTGTTACCGGTGACGTACCAACCGCCCCCCCCCACACCAGTTACAAGTTCCGTGTCTTTCAATCTGGACCTCAAGCCAGAGTTCCCTCCTCCACAATAAACACAAACAACTTGAACGTAACAACTAGCTCCTACCTGCACGGCTGTCTTCAGGATCTCCCTCATCGCTGCAGCCTCCGAGGCGTGGTGATTGTTAATCTCCTTCAAGGTGTCCGCGTTCTTCTCTAGCATCCTCTGTTGGGCCAGTGCATTATTTTCGAGCATCTTCGCCTGGGCCTCGTGGGCCATTTTCGCAGTCTCGGCAGAGGTCCTTTGGAAAGACTCCTGTGCCTCCTTCAAAAGCGAGTCCCGAGAAGTAAGCGCCTTCGTGTTCTCCTCCAGCAAAGCCTGTTGCGCCTTCGTGTTCTCCTCCAGCAAGACCTGCTGCCCTGACCAGAATGAACCCAATGTTGTCTGGTGCTCCTTGGCACGAGTCTCCTCCCGTTGCTTCCCCTCGGCCATCTGCATCTGCAGGGCTTCAGCGTGCTTCGTCGTAAGGAGCTCCACTGTCTTACGGCTTTCGTCTCGCTCGGCAGACAGGGCCGAAGCCAGCTGTTTTTCCCCACGCAGACGTTCATCCTCCACCTTCTTCTGCATCTCTTCTCGAAGGCTCGCCAGTGTCTCATCCGCCTTCTTCTTCTCGGCCTCCACTGCTTCCTTGGCCTTCTTCAGCTCATTAAGGTCCCGCTCGCTTTCTTCACGTTTCCGCTTGTCACCGACGCTCTGCAGCCTCCGCGTCTCGTCGTTCACCGACACCGCGAGCAAGGCACTCCTCAACTCCCCCTCTTTCACGTTCTGCGGAGGTCCGTCCATGCGTAACAAAACATCGGTCAGTACGTACCAAGCTGTAACAAAAAAAACAGACGATTGTAACTCAAGCAAAACTCCGTACTCACCTGCTTAGCCACATGCATGGCAACTGCTTCCGGCGGAGGCTGCTTCTTCCCCCCTCGCCGTCCGACGTCGCCCATGTCTTCGTCGCTGCTGTCATCCTCTTCGGCAAGATCCATAGGTACACGCACTACCGGGGCTTTGCCCTTCCCGCCTGGGATAGGGGTCGTGGTCTTCTGGGTGGAAGGCGCCTTCGGGAAATCCTCATACACGGCGGTTTGGCCCTTGTTGCCTAAGATGATCTTCCCCACTACTCGCGCAGGGGCGTTTTTATTGAAAACGCTGCCCGCCAAGCACCACTTCCTAGCCTCAAACTTCCCACCAGCCTCTTTGCCCAGCTTCTCTGCTTCCTCGATCTTCTTCCAGAACATCCCCAGGACCTTATTGAACAACCTGTAGTGCTCGTTCTCCTTCTGAATTTCAGAAGGAGTTATCTGCCCCTCTTTCCTGTCTTCCACCAGGCGCGTGACGACGCCTGTCAGAGAAGCCTTCGCGCCACTCTTCTTTGTTATTCGCACGTGCGGGTAGTCGCCGGCATACTTCTCCTTTCGCTTCATCTCCAGCTTCCGCTCATACACAGCGGGAGCCTGGAACATCGTGCAAGTAACGTCGCCCTGCTTGGGGTGATTGCCGTTTATCGCCATGTAAGTGGCGTGCCACTGGCCAACCCATGTCAGGCAAACGAACCTGTGCGTGGGCACCAACAACCTCCTTATTCATATATCTTGACTATGTACTACAAACGAATGTGTTACAAATGAAGTTGGGTCAGTGACAGGTTCATGGTCAGGCAAACGAACCTGTGGACACCTGCAAACTCCTTGTGCATGGTGGTGGTCACCCTCATCCCTTGCACCACTTCAAACCGGAACTCCAGGTTCCGCTCGCACTTCAGAGAAGCCTTGAAGGCTGGGATGATCGACTTTCCCTCCAGTATGCCGCTCTTGTTCGGTATCTTGTTTACCTGCTGCTCAGGAACAAACTTCTGATAACTGACAATCACCCCGCTGTTCCCCATTTCCTCGGAAAGACGCGCGTCGAGGTATTTCGGGCTGGTCTTCGTCTCGGCTGCTATCGAGGTTTGAAGCTTATCTATAGGACCATGGCCTGCTGGCAGTGCAATCCTCGTAATACCCTCCACCTCCTGGAACTTTTCGATACAAAAAAATAGTGCCTCTTGAACAGTACCCAAAACTTCGCATTCGTGTCGGGGATGCAATATAAGGATGGCGTCCGCGTAAGGACAGTCCTTTGGCATCTCGTACAACATGGTCTTCACCGTCGAAACGAACGCCAACTCGGGTTGCAGCCTTTTGTTCTTCAGCTTGAAGGACAGAAGAAACCCCATCGTTGCGGCTCCGGCTCCTTATCGCTTTTGGGCTCCCAGGTCGAAGGGTCGGTGGCGTCCGTGCAGGCTGCAGAACCTTTAAGCACTTCTATCATCTCCGGGGTATGAGTCTGGTTAAAATCAAATGGCTCGCTGATTTCACAGCCACTGTTCTGCAACATCAGGACCAGGTCAGCGTAGGTGTATGCCGCCTGCAACGTCCAATTTTCAATCACCTGCATGCGCTGGTCAGGCACCGCACCCCTCGTCTCGTGTTCTTCGCTGGCAAGGGGGTTGTCTTGAAGTACCATTTGTGCCAGCGCTACGGGATCCCACCCTTGATCGGTCTCCTCGTCCAACCCAGTCAACATGAAGCCCGGGAGGTCCACGACATCTGGTACCTGATTCAACAACGTAGGACCACTGCCTTCGCCAGAGGACACCGCCGTCTCCCCCAAGTCCCCCTGGTCCAAGGCTTGAGACGCTGTCTTAGCCAATTTCGACACTTCAGTGGGTTCAAGGCTGTCGCGACGCTGGGATCCCAATTCAGCGACTGTTCGGAGATCGTCAACGGCTGTAGTTTCGCTTGCATGTGCGCTGCCCTGTCCGCTGTTGTCACCGCCGTCCTGCAGAAGCTCGTACTTCTTCTGCAGCAGCTTTATCCGATAAAGGCTCCTACCGTGCGGATCCCAATTATGCCCTGTTGCTGATTGGATAAATGTTGGTGCAGCTGGTGTTTCTGGTTTCCCCGAGCCATACGGTAACCCATCGTGCACAGTGTCGATCTCCTCGTTCGTCATGAGCGCCACTTCTCTGAAGGCCGACCCGGCAGGCAACTGTTGCCCCATATATACCGCAAACGTCGCGTCCTCGTAAGTCATTTCGTCGAAATACCTGTCAAGTTCCTGCCGTTCAGACTCATCCAACTTTCGACTGTGGGCATCCTGAAGCAGGCTCAACATCCGCTGCCCCAGATTGAAAGCCTCGCGACCTTCAGGCTGCACGATGTAGTGTACGTCGCTCTGCACGTCTAAAGCAACCTCCAGAAGACTGTGTCCTGACCCCGTAGAATCTAAATATCGGACCATGACCTTCTCGTTTTCCTCTATTGTGTGAGCAACAACACACAAAACATAGTTTGGGGCCTCCGTAATCTCGGCGGCGAGATTGAAAGCAACGAGTTCCCCACGGTCCGTATCGTTCCCCCGAAGCAAGCGAGGTGCTTCAGATGGTTCTTTCAGGATGCTGCAGAGGTGCGTGCGGACGAACGCAGCTCCCGGCTCCGTACCTGAGGACACGCGATGTTCCATCAAGAACACGGAGGACGCGCCAAAGTGAAAAATAGGTTTTCGAACAGTACCTGGGGATGATGGTTGAGAGGAGACAGACACGGCTGCCCTATCCCTCATATCCTCCAGAAGATCCACGCAGGTCTGGTGGGCAAATCGTTCCCAGTCCGTTTTCGTTTTCGCCTTTTGGTCCTCGCTGTCTCCGGTCCAAGGTGCGCAAACTTTTTTTAAGCGATCGAACCGTCGCATTATGTCTATGTCCACCTTCCGACGCGACGCCTCTTCCGAGTGCAAGCTGAACAGGCAACCTTTCCGAAGACACCCAAACCCTTCTTCGTCTACTAACTTAAGGGATTCAACCTCAGCGAGCTCTTGTTTTGTCCCGATGGAAAGGCCCAAATCTTCTAGCGCAGCCTTATCAACACCCGCCTTCTCCTTCCCGACGCACCGCGCTATCACCGCCGAATCCGTCTTCAACTGCGTGCCGTCATTCTTAATCTGCTGGATATCTTCCAGAAGTTTATCATCATTATGAAACACCTCC
The DNA here is from genome assembly GCA_001247695.2 of Cymbomonas tetramitiformis. Lineage (NCBI taxonomy): Eukaryota > Viridiplantae > Chlorophyta > Pyramimonadophyceae > Pyramimonadales > Pyramimonadaceae > Cymbomonas > Cymbomonas tetramitiformis. The sequence goes on along the minus strand of LGRX02035613.1, from coordinate 16,699 downwards.
TCCAAAAGACCTATTACACTTGAACAAAGAATCCCCTAAATTTCCCTAAAGTTTCCCTAAAGTTTCCCTAAAGTTTTACTAAAATCTCCTAAATATGACATTATGACACATACTTAAGTATAAACCTTACTGTATGTAAACATTGGGTCCTCCTAAAGCTGGGTAAATAGTGATTGGACAAGGTAAATATATATATCCGTATAAATCAAGTTTTAGGGAAATGACATAATATAAAACCGCTGTCATATTTAGGAAATCTGAGGCATACTGCTTTGTTATTGGCTAGATATTTAGGAAACCATAGGCACATTGCACTGCTATTGGCTAGATATTTAGGAAAACCTAATATACTGCTATTTTATTGGTCCAATATTTAGGAAACCATAGGAACTGTGCACAGCTATTGGCTAGATATTTAGGAAAACCTAATATACTGCAATTTTACTGGTCCAATATTTAGGAAACCATAGGAACGGTGCACTGCTATTGGCTAGATATCTAGGAATCCCTAATTTGCAGCTATTTCATTGGTCCAGTATTTAGGAAACCATAGGCACGGTGCACTGCTATTGGCTAGATATATAGGAAACCCTAATTTGCAGCTCTGCCATTGGTGCATACCGTATGAGAAAGTCCTTCACTGGCTCCACACACGTGCTCCTCTACATTTGCTACTAAGGCTATTGGGCAATACTTCAGAGAAGGTTTGCTCAACTTACTGGACGATGTTGGAAGCTGGCTGCGCTGGGTATGATAAGGTGAATCCGGTGGTCCCATTAGTAACTGCCTGTGCGTATTTGATGATACAGGTGCATGACGTGGTAGTGCTGACTGCCAGGGCGATCAAGAAACATGGCTTTCGTGAGGATGGCGGCACATGGAACGATGAGCTCTACACCGTTCTGTTTGTCCACCACCGTTACCCCTTGCTTTGCGTAGTACTCGTCTTCGACTTCTCTGTATGCAACGACCCGTGCTAGGCGACACACCACCCGCTGTGTTGCAGAGTTTCTCACAAGGTAGTATGCAAGAATTTGTGCGTAAGGGTAGCCTGCTGGCAGACCTAGCTCGCCAAACCCACTGACGGTACCAGAGAGAGACACGTGGTAGGAGATTCGCTTGGTGGTTCGCATGTATTGGGAAGAAAACATCACCTCCTTGTCTAGGGACATCCTGAGGTAGACCATGATTTCATAATCCCCAGGCATTACATTCGTGTAAGTTGACACCAGACCATCAAGTTGCAGGCGAAGGTTGCATGAAAGAGTTGTGGGAGATAGGTGCCTCCCTGCGCCCAGAAAATAGCAGGGCGCATCCTCATCTTCTGCCGCGGGATCCGTTGCACGGCTGACAGCGATCTTGCCAAATAACTTTGCCGCCAAGACATCCAACTTGCGCAAGTTTGGATATCTGTAACAGTAGTCATCTAGGGCATCGTCCTCACATATAGAATTCACGAGAGCTTCCACAGGTCGGTTTTTCACGTGCGTGTCCTTTGCCACACCCTTTAGACGCTGGATGGCACGCTCCACCCACATCTCCATGGCGGCACCAACCTCACCCAAATAGTGTTCTTGCCGAAACAGGTACACCACTGCCAGCCTCAAGTTGTATGTCAGCAGCTTCATTATACGTGTGTTTTCCAGGATATTTGCGTGCTCCCGGAGGTGTTCGCGTGCTGCGACTCTAGCTGCTTCCACGTCCGCAGTAGTCCACCCAGTGTGCGTGCCCGAAGCTCGCACATAGTGCAGCACGGCTCGGCGAAGGTGCTGCCAGGCATCCTCCATCGCCATATTCCATTTTGCGAGTTGATCACCGATCACCAATGGGCTGAAGTAGACGACCCAGTTCAGGACATCCTCCATTGTGTACATGCCTGTCACTCAGGATCAAACTAGGTGCTTTAGTATAAGACATTCTACGCATAGGTCTCCTAACGCCTCTCATAGCAAGCTCAACAACGGAAACTGCATCAAGAAGTGGCACACGTCCCTGCTCTGCCTACTTCGTACACTCACCGAAATACTGCACTATATCGTTGTACTTGCGTATGACGTCGTGCGGAGGTTTCACGAGCTTCGCCCGAGCTTGCATTTCGTCCTGAATCGTCTTAGGCAAAGTTAAGGTTGAGTCGGGTACCCCTGTCACTTTGCCCAACAGCAGCTTCCAAAATCTCTTCACCACCCCGTATAAGACGCAGTGGCCGAAGGGGACGGCGTAACCATGCATGGGGTCGAAGTATGGGATTCGCTCGAGCGCGCCACGCCCGTGCCGTCCAGTAGATTGCGGGGATTCCCCTCCATGAATGGTTCTCGAAACCAACGCTGCATGCCCCTCTTTAGAAAGCATGAGCAGCTGTTCATCGGCATATACCTCAGGTTTTCCCTGCACTGTTGTCATTTGTAGTTTGACCGGCTTGGCATACCCCTTGAAATACATTCCCTTCCCGCCGGGGCCGCTCGTCCCTTCGAAAAGGCTGTACGCATCCGCCCGGTAGCTGCCGACTCCCATGAACTGCCCCATTGTGATCCGCATCACCGAATCCGCATGCACCATTCCTAAGAATACTTTCAACGTGTAAGTCCTTTTGAGGAAACTGTCGTACACGTCAAATCCCGTCGCAAGGCGTTGCATATCCCTTTCAAATTGCCCCCATATCACAAGAGGGTTCTTCTCCTTCTGCCGAGGGCCGCGTGTGATCCACAGATTCCGATGCCACTTGTCACGTTGCCGAGCCTGCAAGCATCCAGTTTGGGTTTGCTTACACATACATGCGATGAACATGATTGCTAATGCACTGTTCCACACATGAATCATGGAATCTACTCGCACACATGAATCCATCCTGTGGTTCTGTGTGTGTGTGTGTGTGTGTGTGCGTCTCACTGTATTGCCTACATTCAAGCTTTGTCACCCCATAGGCCAACCAACGCGTCACTGCATCGACATTCTGATTGGGCGTACCGTGATATGCAGATCATCGCACTTAAGCACACCAACGCCCATGGAGTATGACCTGCTCGCAATAAAAACATTTCTCACTATATTTACACAAAGGAACAGTGAAATCAGTACACTACAGCAACTGTGCCGGCCGATGTCGCACCCGATGTCAGAGACCCATAATTGGGCGTCGTCCGCCCCGGGCGAGATTACCATCGAGCGGTGCTCCGCGTACTCCACACCTGGATCCCCCCCCTGCGGAGGAGGATCTTCAGCTGTAAACGATGACGGCGATAGCAAGGCACCTCCTGTGACGTGATCAATGTGTTTGGCCAGCGCTGCCGTCCAGAAGTCACGTCCAGTGCGGGCATCCCGCCGGGCCCGTAGCTTGCAGAACTCCGGGTCACGCATCCAACGTCGTATAGTGCGCTCCGGTGCAAAGTAATAATACCAATCCCGTGGACGGATCTCCTCTCCATGCACGGTGCGTATCACCTCGAACCGTTTCTCCTTGCACGTACGCAGCGCGACACCCTCAGAGTCCTTTTCTAGTACGGTGTCACAGGTTTGGTTCTTGTCCCAAGAGCTTGGATCCTCGCCTGGGGGATAATGTCGGCACCAATTCACGCATACATGCACCGCGTGGTCCATGTGCGACCTGGTGTTCAAAAACTTCCTCATTCTATACAGACTTCGAGGAAGATTGCACTTTCCGGGTCCCCCCATAAGCATGATCATGACCGTCAAAAACCTATCAAATGATGGCCTCGACCAATTCAGCGCCCTTCGCAGCTCCATAAAGTAGCAGACCGCCTCACCCACGGTCAAGCAGTCGGCCTCCGTATCCCCCACAAATAAGGGGTCACCGGCCGCCGCGTTGAAGTTAAGCTCCGTTTTTTCAGGCAGCAATGCCTCCAGCTCCCAGGCGGCATCGCTCCACAGATCTTCTTCCTGGCAGTTGTGTTCTTGGAATATCTACATCCAATGGCAAGTGAACACCAAATGGTCGTCAGTATCAGGAAGCGAGTAGTCTTAAACTAACAGCGTGGCACATCGATCGGTGGCCATGGGGGCCTGGCAACTACCTGCTGGAATATACTTGTGACCTCGTCCTCTGGATCCGGGGCGTCCTCAGCTGCATCTAGCAGTTTCTGCACACTTATTCCATGGTCCTCCTCGTCCGACTCCTCCTCAAGGTTGTCCATTAGACAAATTCGGCCTTTCGCCAGCTCCTCGTCGAAGAAGACCTCCACGTTAGGAGGGAGTCCATGTACTTCACAATCGCTGTTTGCTGACGGGTTAGCTTCCCCAAAAGCATTGCTGGTAACACCATTCCCCAAAAGCATTGGCTGCAAGATCACACGATACCGATTGTCCATGGTCCCCCCATGTTCCGTTAGCCAGGATTTAATCACCGCCAGCACTTCTTTTTCGCCAGCCGGTATAGGGCCTCGACATTCTGCAGGTAGTTCACGCACCGCACGCATTGTGCTTCGTATGCTGGTGTGAGCTTCTTGGCTCCGCTGCACAATCAGCATGAGCTCGTCCTCCGTGAACATCACCGATGCCCAGCACTCCTGTTTTCCTGCGCAGATGCCACACCTCAACATGGTTCCATGATACATTAGGTACATCCTGGTGCAGAATGCACTCCTGGTCCACCCCGTTGGTGTGCCCCGGCGACCCCTGGTGCTGATGCAGTAACCGTGGCGTGAGTTTGTGGGCTCCATCGAGCCACGAGCAACGGATGTGACATTCAGGCGACTCTCGAACTGTTTGCCTGTATTTGCAATCAATGTGCCCCGCTCCATTAGAGCACTGTCAGCACTTACTATTTCACAATTCCAGTTATATTAAAAAAAGGCAGGAAGGTCCAAACGTTGTCCTTACTATTCACAAACAAAAACTTGAGTCTACAGGTTCCCACTTCTGCTGAAGGCGGGCTCCTTCCCCACGGATTGGTAAGTGCCTATTCTAAAAATATTACGGTGGGTATACCCACCGTAACGCCAAACTTTGCAAGCTCGTGCCGACCGCACAAGTAGGTTGCGGGGGTTAAACATATGGATTTTCTGTGATCTAAGAGGTTGATTAAAGGACGGAAAACTTAATTTACACGACTCCGATAAGTTTTGGGCACATTACACAACCTTGAAGTTGGGGAAATAACGGTGGGTAGAAAACTTCGCTTACGGTGGGTATACCCATTCAACTCTATTTGCAGACTTCTGCAGCTTTGTATAACATCAATATACTTATTTTTTCGATATGTACTTTGATTTTTGTATATAACCGACGTACTTTTTGGTACAATATGCGCTGCCACCTCACAGACCTCCGACACTTGCACATTCAAAATCAGGTACTATGCACATCAAATATACTATATACACAGTGCATTCCGATGATATTAGGGTTTGGGTATTTGGGTTCGTTTGGCCCGTTATCAAGTCATTTCTGGCGCATGTGGAGGCTCCATAGAGATTCGCGGGAGTGTCTAGAACAAGTTGGTCACTGGTGACATGCCGTGATTCGCAGCCAATCATCGGTAATTATTGATACCCTTCGGGTGGGTATACCCACCGTAAGCACCTCTTACGGTGGGTATACCCACCCTTCGTAGAATAGGCATAAGCACTTTGCGGTGTATTCATTCTGCCCTGGCATAACTATGATTGCCTGCTACTTCTTACGTACAGCAGGCAGCATATGAGGAAGGCACGGCGTCAAGGTGCGTCCAATATAAACTACTGCCAACTGTTCACACTGCTCCAGGCCAGACGCCTTCCTTATCTTTCCGCACAGGGCTATGGCGTCCAAAATTGCCGCGTGCGCAGCGCTGGAATCCGGTCCATGCCGAAGTGACCACGGCACTCTGCCGCGGTCAACACGCCGCGTTCCAAACCAGCCTCGTCCCTCCACGCAACCTCGTAGTTCCGTTTCACCGAGATAGCAGGAACGACTTTCATTTGCATGCCAACCAGCTCCTCGAACGTCCAAGACTCAACCTTAAAGTCGCCGTGGAAAATACTGTAGTCGAACCTTGCCAGTGGCTCCACCCTGCCATCTTCATCTCCGTCGTCCGCCGCTACTAGGTGGCATCGCATTATCTCAGGAAATCCCATCCTGCGCCATTGTGCTGCTGCGCCGATGGTCTCGTGTTCAATCACCGTTTTCCCCACGTGGAGATCAACCTCTCGCTCGGTACCGTGCATATCGTTCACCACCGCCCCGAAATAGTCACCAAACGTGGCATGCGAATCGGTCTCGAAAGCTTCGATTGCCTCATCGGTGTGCACTTTTACCATACACTTACGTTTTGCCGTCGCGGTCATCGACATTCTCTTCGTGAGTAGCCCCCTTCCGGTTCGGATCACCTTGCACATGTCATCCTCGTCGTCATCGGCATCCTCCGCCATGCTTTGCACCGTTCGAGCTGCACGATTGGGGCGCGGTGCAACAGATGCTGTCGCTTTCTGCGTGTTCGCCTGAGACACACTCAATTTGAAAGCAGCTTTCAGACTCGGTCACTTCTTGGCGCGTTTTCGCAGGTCCTTAGTCCACTGCTCCCGCAACTCCCCCAGAGCCTCCTGCTGCCATCCTTCCGTTCCATTTTGCGTTCCAAGTAGTTTATACCCGGGCATCGGTACCACCTCGAAGACGGCCTGGGCTGTCATGGGAACTCGTTTCCGAGTCTCCCGCGCTACGCGCTGCACGTGCTCAATCAATACCTTTTCATCCAACTGTTGAACTTGCGTGACTAGCACCTGCTTTTCCCGCATCAAGTCCTCGTATGCTGTTGGAACCATACCGAATGCTACGCTCAGCCTGCGCTTGTTGCCTGACACCGCAATAAGCAAACCCGCCCCCAGCGCTTCCTCAACGCTCCGTCGGCGATGCAGGTACATTTGCAGGTATGCATCCATGTATGTGTACATGCCAAGGGCACACATGGATAGGGCACCTACCAGCAATCTTCATCAGCCTCTGCTCTTCATATTCCGTCACCTCCGGTGCCCTTGCTTTCGGTCGCGGCACGGTTGCCTTTAGTGGCACTCCTGGTTCCGAGCGCGCTCCTGGGCTCCCCCGATGCGGTGCCCTGGCATCCTTTGGTGCTGGTGCAGTAACCGTGGCGGCAGTTCGTGGGCTCCGTCGAGGCACAGTAGCCGGTTGTGGCGCTCCTGCAGTGGCTGGGCTCCCCCGTTGCGGAGTCCTGGCCACCTCTGGTGCTGCGGGTATACTAACCGTGGCGTGATTTCGTGGGCTCCGCCGAGGCACGGTTGCCGTTAGTGGCGCTCCTGCTGCGGGGCGTACGCCTGGGCTCCCCCTTTGCGGAGTCCTGGCCACCTCTGGTCCTGCGGGTATACTAACCGTGGCGTGATTTCGTGGGCTCCGCCGAGGCTCGGTTGCCGTTAGTGGCGCTCCTGCTGCGGGGCGTACGCCTGGGCTCGCCAGTGGTGGTGTCCCAACAACCTCTGTTGCACATGCAGTAAGCGAAATCACCAAGTCCGGGCGTTTTTTCTGGGATTCTTTGTTGAATGCGTTCACCGCCTGGATGTCACGGTTTTGACGCATTTCGATTGTGGTGCCCTTTGGGCCCAGATTACGCCGGTTGTTCAGACGTCGAATGATCTTCGTTTTTGCAGTGGCTTCATCCAGCTCGGGATGCAGCTCTCGCAGCGTTTTCACGCACATGTCGAAACGCTCTTGGGCCGCGGCGTTGTTTGCCCAATACTTACTCGTGGTTTTGTCCACAATCTGCTTAGCCTCCACGTCGTATGCCACGGGGCATTTCCGTATAACACTTTCAACTTTCATATGTGGACCACCTCCCTTTCTCACACGGTTTTTTCCTGATTCGAGCACCAGTGCGTGAACATCAGGGTATTCGTAAGATCATCAGGGGATCATTGGGAGTGAGAAGAGGGGGCTTCTTCACAGGTTGTGCACAACATGGGGCCAAAGGCATCGCATGAAAGCAACGGGTACCTTTTACTGCATTTGGTTTGGCTCCCTCCGCCGGCAGCGTACAAGACGCTGCGGAAATGTCACCGCTCTCGGTCTGCTGCGGCGGTTCCGTCTCCGCCGCGCTCGTTCGTGGAATATGGCTTGGGGCAAAGTGCACATGCCGGGTTAGGGGCACAACCCCAGGTCGATGCCCATAATCCATTGTACCCTGCGAGGCCCCATCACGTGCCCAAAAATTTACATACTATGTACAAATACGTAGTACGCAGGCCGTATCATATAACATGTCGAAATGTTCGTGTTAACTATTTCTAATTATGCTATATATTTCTAATAATAATTAGTAGAAATGTATACTATTTGTAAACACGTAGTACGCAGGCCATATCATATGGCAAAACACCAGGTTTGGGATACTTCTGATGGGATGAACATGATCGACGTGAGCGTGAGTGATGATCGAAGGGAAATTGTCGCGTGTCTTGCAAACAAGCTATAAATTCAAATAGCAGGGGTGGACCCTAAAGAACACAAATTTTTAGCCGATGCGCAGCGATGCCAAGACTCATGAAACGAAAACGAATCGTGAACGGAAAACTGTCATCGCAAACGAATCGTCATCGGTAATCCGGTATGCACGCTTGCATGATGACTTACATGGCCAACACGATCAATTACGGCCTAATGGAGATCTTGATCGATTGTGCTAGTATAATATGTATCTATATACACATTGCTAATATAATATGTAAATATATTTGTTGTAACTAAAATATAATAACTATACCGAGATGTTCTTAATGAAGTCGGCAGAATCTAACACCACTGCACACCGATGCAGGAGATCCATGTGTCCGTCTAGCGTGGCAGCCAAGTTACTCGGCTCAATGTTGTGCAGGGTCCTATATGACACACATGCGTCTTCCACGATGATAACACTGTATCCCAATTGCCACGCCGCAAGGGTCGTGTGCAGCACACACTGTGAGACATACGCCCCCATGATAACAATTGCTGATGGTGTTGGGTGTTGAGAAGACACCGCATCTCGCACGTTTCTATAGCAGGACTCGTGAGACATGGATATGTTTTCCGAGTCGAACGCATTCATGTTCCCACACAGAAAGGCGTGGTTCCGTAGTTCGTCAGCTGAATGTGGCCCAAGGTCTGTCAGAAAATCGTCGGACTCTGGCGGAATTCCGGTGTGAGCGACACCGGCTGAAGAGGTCAAGTATCCTCTTCCATCATCAAAAAATGCATCTGTGGCGGCCTGCGTTTGCCATGGCCGATACCACTGTGTCCAATTGATAGGGATGTTGGCATGGCGACAGGCAGTCAAAACTTTCTGAATCGTTTGTCGGTGTTCTGGTTTGAAGTCCGCGCCATGCGCAGCCTGAGCATCCAGGACGAGCACTGACAGGCAACGGGGATCTGCGTTGCCACTGCTGGAAGAAACGCCCTGGATATGCAACATTTGATACCCGGGGTGCTGGTGTGGAACCGGACGTGACCCGCATTTGGGAGTACGGCCACGCGATAGATCGCAGTCCTTTACGGCATACACAGTTCCACGGTGGTGGCGCAACGGAAATGACAGTACTGGAAAGAGCCAGACCCGCTTGGCTGGAACCACGAACCATGCGTAGAAGTGATGCGGGGCGCTGAAATCGTCCCTTCTACAATCGACTTCTAACACGGATACCAGGCTGTGACCGGCGAAAGCCTCATCCAGCACCCGCTGTTGGTGGTGATCATGCTTGCGGAGGTGGGTGTCGTTATCAATGAGGAACTGCATTGCAGCCTCTTTCGAAGGACGGTCCCCGGGCAGGCCCTCCTTGGCGGTCTTCGCCTGCCACAGTGCTTCCAGTAGGCAGATTGTCCGGACGGTGTTCAAGTCTAGGACATGCAGACCCTCCGGAATGCCCGGACAGACAAACCCGACATGGTATCGGAAGGTAGGCATCAGCTTTCGGTAGACCACCTTCCCCTTGAGCGCGGCAAGGCTGTCATCAGGGCAGACCCAATCAGGTTGAGCCGGGATGAACGAGCTTCGCACGACATTCACCTGACCAGCAGAACCCAAGTTGTGTAACCAGTAAGGTTATCGGCTATGGGTTATCTGACCAAATACGAGAACACGCACCACGCAGAACATTGCACAGAGTGACTATGACCACACTTTAATCAACAGTTGCTCACAACACGGGCATTACCACAACCAAGACTTTCGGCCAGACGGTAATATATTGTATACAGGGACACTTATTATTACAAACTACCGCGCTACACACACTGATTATTATTTACAGAGGGTTAAAATGTCCAGGGACTAAACGCTCGTGGGGATCGACTCCTTTCCCCACAGAACACTTTTGTATCCGAGAGGCGCTGAACGTTGAGTGTAACTTGGAGGCAGTCGGTCTTTTTGCAGGATTGAAGTCGAAACACGAATTCACGAGCATGGTGAGCTGTTTGGAAACTCTACTATCTTCTTTCCAAGGCGAAAATTTTCTGTTGTTGTCAAGCTGGCTGTTAGCCAACTGCAGCATGTCCTTCCAGGAAAGGCGACTGGCCATGAGTATTTGCATAGCGAGCCCGCCACACGCCCAGATGTCGCTGTGAGTGGTTTTGTTTGCAAATGATGACTCTGGAGCTGTATGAGAGGGCTGCCATGTTGCGGAAGGCAAGCTTACTGGGGGAAGCGGTGCCATTGAATCGGTGCGGTGGAAACGGGCCAACCCAAAGTCTATGAGTTTGAGACTGTGTCCACCAACATCGGGCAGATTTTCTTGCACAAGCACGTTGTTACCTTTCAGGTCCCCGTGCACGATTCCCGCGGCATGGAGGTCTGAAATGCCGCGAAACAAATCGATGACCAGATGGCGCATCGCCTGGATTGGTATGCCTGATCCGCGGGAAGTAAGGAAATCGGCGAGGGTCTCCCCGCCATATTTCATGACGAGGAACGCGGAGTGATCAGGACAAATTTGGGCTCCGTATCCTAAACAGGGAACGACGGTTGTGGGAGCCGCGAAATGGGCCACGGTGTTCATATACAACTCCACCGCACAGTGCCGCAGGCGACGGTGGAGGGCAGGGTCGGTGAAGTCCTTCAGAACGGCCCTCTCGGTTTTGTCAAGGGTGCAGTGTAGAAGGACGCTTCCGTAGGAGCCTTGTCCTGTAGCTTGGCTGTCCTGAGGAGCGCGGTACGTGACTACTTGCTGGCGTGAGACTCTTGGCACTCCACACTGTTTAGCAATTTTGTCAAGATTGCTGAGGCATGCATCCGGATCTCCACTCAGAAACCGTTTTGAAAGGGATTCCACCGATAGGTCGTGATGGAAACCAGGAAACTGCAGAGGTGTGTTGAGGTGGTGGTGGGGTGCGGCATGAATATCTTGCGCTGCCGCCTGGGAAAGCATCGCCTTTCGCTGGCGGTGTGCAGATCGGCGCCTAGCTGATCTTGAGGAATTTGGATTTGCTTGTGGGTTTGGGTGTGCAAGCTACGGCACAGAGAACACCAAATATACGGTGAGAAACAGTCGGACAACGGACCCCCGGACGGAAGAGGGGGTGATGGGCAAGCATGAGGAATGAGACGCAGCTATGAGGGGATGAGGGGAAATGATTGACGAGCCAGAAGACATGCCTGTGGGTAACACACGCAAGCATTGGCTGCAAGTCGGATGAATGAATGTCCACCGCACCCATGATGAAGGGTGGGGAGAGCGACGAGCCAGAAGACATGCCTGTGGGTAACACACGCAAGCATTGGCTGCAAGTCGGATGAATGAATGTCCACCGCACCCATGATGAAGGGTGGGGAGAGCGACGAGCCAGAAGACATGCCTGTGGGTAACACACGCAAGGATTGGCTGCAAGTCGGATGAATGAATGTCCACCGCACCCATCCAGTAAGGTTATCGGCTATGGGTTATCTGTACCAAATACGAGAACACGCACCACGCAGAACATTGCACAGAGTGACTATGACCACACTTTAATCAACAGTTGCTCACAACACGGGCATTACCACAACCAAGACTTTCGGCCAGACGGTAATATATTGTATACAGGGACACTTATTATTACAAACTACCGCGCTACACACACTGATTATTATTTACAGAGGTTTACGGTCCTTCTCAAGCTTGTTCCGAAGCATGTACGCAAACTTCTTAACAACCCCGCCGCACAACAACGCGTGCATGAATTCCTGCATACCAGCCAATAGCACGCAACTCGTGTGTTCGCAACCCATGATGAAGGGTGGGGAGAGCGACGAGCCAGAAGACATGCCTGTGGGTAACACACGCAAGCATTGGCTGCAAGTCGGATGAATGAATGTCCACCGCACCCATGATGAAGGGTGGGGAGAGCGACGAGCCAGAAGACATGCCTGTGGGTAACACACGCAAGGATTGGCTGCAAGTCGGATGAATGAATGTCCACCGCACCCATGATGAAGGGTGGGGAGAGCGACGAGCCAGAAGACATGCCTGTGGGTAACACACGCAAGCATTGGCTGCAAGTCGGATGAATGAATGTCCACCACACCACAGAATTGGCTCAATCATGTGGGCACCACCGGAACCTATCTATCCACCCTCCAGTCCCCTCTTCCACTCGTTGCCCGTCCCGCCCGGGAGCTTTCTGCACCAGTATGGCGCGAACCAAGGGGTGCAGAATTGGCTCAAACCTGTGGGCACCACCGGAACCTATCTATCCACCCTCCAGTCCCCTCTTCCACTCGTTGCCCGTCCCGCCCGGGAGCTTTCTGCACCAGTATGGCGCGAACCAAGGGGTGCAGAATTGGCTCAAACCTGTGGGCACCACCCAACCTTGTCCACCCCACCATATCCACCCTCTCCCTCCCACGACACTTTGTCCCGCCCGGGAGCATTCTGCACGAGTATGGCGCGAACCAAGGGGTGCAGAATTGGCTCAAACCTGTGGGCACCACCGGAACCTATCTATCCACCCTCCAGTTCCCTCTTCCACTCGTTGCCCGTCCCGCCCGGGAGCTTTCTGCACCAGTATGGCGCGAACCAAGGGGTGCAGAATTGGCTCAAACCTGTGGGCACCACCCAACCTTGTCCACCCCACCATATCCACCCTCTCCCTCCCACGACACTTTGTCCCGCCCATGAGCATTCTGCACGAGTATGGCGCGAACCAAGGGGTGCAGAATTGGCTCAAACCTGTGGGCACCACCCAACCTTGTCCACCCCACCATATCCACCCTCTCCCTCCCACGACACTTTGTCCCGCCCATGAGCATTCTGCACGAGTATGGCGCGAACCAAGGGGTGCAGAATTGGCTCAATCATGTGGGCACCACACAACCGTATCCACCCCACCATATCCACCCTCTCTCCCTCCCACGACACTTTGTCCCGCCCATGAGCTTTGTGCACCAGTATGAGGGGATGAGGGGAAACGAGCGACGAGGCAGAAGACATGCCTGTGGGTAACACACGCAAGCATTGGCTGCAAGTCGGATGAATGAATGTCCACCACACCACATGATGAAGGGAGGGAGTTGGGGGATGATGAAGGGAGTGAGTAAGGGGGTGATGAAGGGAGGGAGTGGGCTAAACACGACGGGAGTGAATGGGTTCATGTTGAAGGGAGTGCGTGCTGACAGCTGTGCAATAGTTTTGCACAGCTCGCAGCGCTACTCAGGTGAGGGGTGAAGTTCCGGGATGCGGCAATCGACAACCGGATGGTGCCCGTGTTTGAGGCAGTTATGGCTCTAGATGTGGTGCTGCGGCACACGAGGGGTATCACTCCTAACTTCCTCAGCTTCCAGACCAACCTCTTCCCGCCACAACACAGCATGCTGGGGATGGCAGATGGTGGAGAGGTGCGCTCCGCCATGCATCTTGGGTGGGCTCGGGCCTGAAAGCAAGGGGGAGGGTGGGCAAGCAAGCGAGGAATAAGAAGGCCTGGGCCCTACCGGGTCTTGGTGCGCCTGGTTCTCCGTGGACTGGGGATTCACACCCCCAGCTGCCGCAGCAGCTGCTCCGGCAGCAGCTGCTGGATTCCCAGCGGCTCCGGCAGCAGCGGGCACTGTCACCGCTGTACGACTCGCCTGCGAATCACACATAGGGTACATGAGCATTCTGCACGAGTATGGCGCGAACCAAGGGGTGCAGAATTGGCTCAAACCTGTGGGCACCACCGGAACCTATATACCCACCCTCCAGTTCCCTCTTCCACTCGTTGCCCGTCCCGCCCGGGAGCTTTCTGCACCAGTATGGCGCGAACCATGGGGTGCAGAATTGGCTCAAACCTGTGGGCACCACCCAACCTTGTCCACCCCACCATATCCACCCTCTCCCTCCCACGACACTTTGTCCCGCCCATGAGCATTCTGCACGAGTATGGCGCGAACCAAGGGGTGCAGAATTGGCTCAAACCTGTGGGCACCACCCAACCTTGTCCACCCCACCATATCCACCCTCTCCCTCCCACGACACTTTGTCCCGCCCATGAGCATTCTGCACGAGTATGGCGCGAACCAAGGGGTGCAGAATTGGCTCAATCATGTGGGCACCACACAACCGTATCCACCCCACCATATCCACCCTCTCTCCCTCCCACGACACTTTGTCCCGCCCATGAGCTTTGTGCACCAGTATGAGGGGATGAGGGGAAACGAGCGACGAGGCAGAAGACATGCCTGTGGGTAACACACGCAAGCATTGGCTGCAAGTCGGATGAATGAATGTCCACCACACCACATGATGAAGGGAGGGAGTTGGGGGATGATGAAGGGAGTGAGTAAGGGGGTGATGAAGGGAGGGAGTGGGCTAAACACGACGGGAGTGAATGGGTTCATGTTGAAGGGAGTGCGTGCTGACAGCTGTGCAATAGTTTTGCACAGCTCGCAGCGCTACTCAGGTGAGGGGTGAAGTTCCGGGATGCGGCAATCGACAACCGGATGGTGCCCGTGTTTGAGGCAGTTATGGCTCTAGATGTGGTGCTGCGGCACACGAGGGGTATCACTCCTAACTTCCTCAGCTTCCAGACCAACCTCTTCCCGCCACAACACAGCATGCTGGGGATGGCAGATGGTGGAGAGGTGCGCTCCGCCATGCATCTTGGGTGGGCTCGGGCCTGAAAGCAAGGGGGAGGGTGGGCAAGCAAGCGAGGAATAAGAAGGCCTGGGCCCTACCGGGTCTTGGTGCGCCTGGTTCTCCGTGGACTGGGGATTCACACCCCCAGCTGCCGCAGCAGCTGCTCCGGCAGCAGCTGCTGGATTCCCAGCGGCTCCGGCAGCAGCGGGCACTGTCACCGCTGTACGACTCGCCTGCGAATCACACATAGGGTACATGAGCATTCTGCACGAGTATGGCGCGAACCAAGGGGTGCAGAATTGGCTCAAACCTGTGGGCACCACCGGAACCTATATACCCACCCTCCAGTTCCCTCTTCCACTCGTTGCCCGTCCCGCCCGGGAGCTTTCTGCACCAGTATGGCGCGAACCATGGGGTGCAGAATTGGCTCAAACCTGTGGGCACCACCCAACCTTGTCCACCCCACCATATCCACCCTCTCCCTCCCACGACACTTTGTCCCGCCCATGAGCATTCTGCACGAGTATGGCGCGAACCAAGGGGTGCAGAATTGGCTCAAACCTGTGGGCACCACCCAACCTTGTCCACCCCACCATATCCACCCTCTCCCTCCCACGACACTTTGTCCCGCCCATGAGCATTCTGCACGAGTATGGCGCGAACCAAGGGGTGCAGAATTGGCTCAATCATGTGGGCACCACACAACCGTATCCACCCCACCATATCCACCCTCTCTCCCTCCCACGACACTTTGTCCCGCCCATGAGCTTTGTGCACCAGTATGAGGGGATGAGGGGAAACGAGCGACGAGCCAGAAGACATGCCTGTGGGTAACACACGCAAGCATTGGCTGCAAGTCGGATGAATGAATGTCCACCACACCACATGATGAAGGGAGGGAGTTGGGGGATGATGAAGGGAGTGAGTAAGGGGGTGATGAAGGGAGGGAGTGGGCTAAACACGACGGGAGTGAATGGGTTCATGTTGAAGGGAGTGCGTGCTGACAGCTGTGCAATAGTTTTGCACAGCTCGCAGCGCTACTCAGGTGAGGGGTGAAGTTCCGGGATGCGGCAATCGACAACCGGATGGTGCCCGTGTTTGAGGCAGTTATGGCTCTAGATGTGGTGCTGCGGCACACGAGGGGTATCACTCCTAACTTCCTCAGCTTCCAGACCAACCTCTTCCCGCCACAACACAGCATGCTGGGGATGGCAGATGGTGGAGAGGTGCGCTCCGCCATGCATCTTGGGTGGGCTCGGGCCTGAAAGCAAGGGGGAGGGTGGGCAAGCAAGCGAGGAATAAGAAGGCCTGGGCCCTACCGGGTCTTGGTGCGCCTGGTTCTCCGTGGACTGGGGATTCACACCCCCAGCTGCCGCAGCAGCTGCTCCGGCAGCAGCTGCTGGATTCCCAGCGGCTCCGGCAGCAGCGGGCACTGTCACCGCTGTACGACTCGCCTGCGAATCACACATAGGGTACATGGGTGCATAGGGTACATGGGAGGGTTGTACACTAGCGATGATGGATGACAACAAATCCGGTGATGGATGCTGTGAGGGTAGCCAGCAAATAGCGACGGTGATGGATGCTGTGAGGTTAGCCAGCAAATAGCGACAGTGATGGATGCTGTGAGGTTAGCCAGCAAATGCTGTGAGGTTAGCCAGCAAATAGCGACGGCGATGGATGCTGTGAGGTTAGCCAGCAAATAG